>JBBMJM010144472.1:0-11230 GCA_037832705.1 Centriscus cristatus
TCCTCAGTTTGAATGACCAACCTGCAGCTCCCAGGAACCCCCCCCCCCCCCCTTCAGGAGAGTCTACTCTGTCCTGATGCATACAACTTTTAGGTTGTATTTGGTCTGACGGCATCACCTCGTCAGTGTTTCTCTTTATTCAAGGACATGCAGTGTTATGACACTCAGTTTGTTCCATCAAGCTGATTTATTTTGAATAGTGTAAACGTTCCATCCAGCTTATGCTTTATAATGTTTAACTGAGACTTTATGCATTTTTAGAAAACATGTCATTTAATAAAAAACCCATAATTGGGGTTAAAATCACCCTTTTCTTTGGAATTTAACGGTAAACTGACACAATCAATTGAATTTCTATTGCTGTTGTGTAAATTTGTTTTCAAAATGTTTCAAAGGGTATCAAAAACAAAGTTCAAAAACAAAAATTCTTGTGTGAAACAAAATACTTTTCAACACATAATACAAATTATATATATTGTTACTTTTGTTTCAAACCAAGATCTAAGGTTTAACCAATACACGTCAGCGACACCTGCTGTTACGGGAGGATCACGCACGCTCGAGCGCGCACACGCACCAATCACAAGTTGCGGGCAGCGTCACATGGGGGGGGGTGACGTCACGGCAGCGAGAGGAGTCTGCCTGCCCGGGCGGCGGGGAGCGGGACAGTCTGTGGAGGTGTGGGGAGTCGGCCGTGTCCGTGGACATCGGTGTCTTTTCCTGTGTATTGTTTTTATTTTTGTTTGTTTCTTGGGGGCTTTCTGCGTCAGGAGTTTGCTCGGCGGAAATGTACGAGGCGTCAGCAGCAGGTGTGTGTTCACGGAGGAGTCGAAAACTTACAAACGCAAAGAGTTAAGTGGATTTAATGTCAAGGTTTGACAGAGAACCGAAGCAGCTGACACGGCAAATGTTTGTTTGTTTCCGATAGAAAAACAAACATTCCAACACTTGTTTGACTTCCCCCGTCTGTCCCCGGTCGGTGGACACGCGCGCACCAAACTACCCTTCGCAGTCCGGAGATTCTTCCTCCACTTTTTCATGCAGTAATTGTACGTGTTGGTGAAGAACTCTTGAGTTTGGTGCCGAAATTGGATTGATTGTAGACGGATTTGACGCCGAATTGACCGAATGACATGAATGAAGCCGCAACACTTGAAAGTGCCACAAATTACAGTTGCTAAATTTCTATAGAACAACGTTTAAAGGTTTGTGTGGAAAACCTGTAGTAAATCGTTGTGGGGAATCTTCTGTTTTTGAATCTAATTTCAGCTGTGTCAGCTTTTCTGTACTTGGAGCTGTTTCCTTGTATCGTGTTTGTTTTTGTTGATTTTTTTCCCCCTTTTTTTGGGATATATTAACAAAATCAAATCTGTAGTTGTCTTTGTATTCAAAGAATCAACCAAAACACATCTGAGGAGCAGTAGCTGGTAGATGATGCGGGTTTAGTTTTGAAACATATTCTGACATGTATTGTGAATCACTGTGACATGCCACCCTGACTGACTGTTGGGGCTTACGTCGTGTTAAAACCCACCTGAAGATGAGTCATACCTGTAAAATGGAGAACTATGTCACATATTCTCACTCTGTGTGTGTGTGTGTGTGTGTGTGTGTGTGTTTGTGTCTCATCAGCGTCCTTCATCCCTGTTCCAGTGCTGTGTTGGGGCTGAGAGCTGAGCTGGTCCACAGGTCAGCAGGAACCGGGCCTGAGGGTCCGCCGGACAGAGGAAACATGCTCGCTGCGATGCTGCGCCAGAGTTCCAGTGGAGGATCAGGAGGAGGTGGCGGAGGAGGAGGCGCAGGAAACAAACTCTCCTTAGGTATCTCCAGACTCTCTGGCTCGGCGCCGGCAGTGCCTGGCAGAACCTCCAAGAGCGGCTCAGTGGGCTCTGACAGCCTCGACGCCCCCACCCACGACCCGCACTACATCATGCAGCTGGTCAGCGATGTGCGCAAGTTTGCCGATGTGCTTCTGCAACTCAAAGATGTTTTCAACTGCAAAGGTATGTTTGGAAGTTGTCACTCCTCCTCTGAGCTGCACGTGAAATCTCGTTGTGACGCGTGCGCTTCGTTTCTTGGGTTTCAATCTCACTGTCGGGCAGCACAGAGACGTGCAGCCGAAGGGATTTCGAAGCCAATCGCACACTGTGTACACAGTCACTGTACACCGTCCCACACCATCTACCTGTTTTTGTCCCTCAGTGGCCTTGGCTGCACGGTCAGTCACCCGCTCTTATCTCTCATGGACATGTTTCTTTCCATCAGCGAAGGAGAAAATGTGAGAAATGTGCCCAACGTGTCTCCTTTTTATGACATTTGTTACTGAGCATTTTGCAGGAAATGACTTTTTTTTTTTTTTACCTTTTTGAAATTGATGATACCTGAACCGGAGAGGACCCAGGCCTCAGATGTGTGTGTGTGTGTTAGATCAGACAAAGATGTGTTTATCCACGCAGCTCGTGACAAAGGTCTAAATAGGATTCCTCGTGGGCCACGTGGTGGACTTAAAAAAAGGAATCCTGGGCTTTGTTTCTTTTCTTTTTTTTTTTTTTGAGGGAGGGGGTCTCAGGAGGTCAGTCGAGGTGCTTGACCCGGCTGGACCCACCGTCATTATAAGGAGCAGGACGTGCAACAGGCACTTTTCAAGCTTGAGAGTCTTTGCAAGTGACCTAGCAGCGTGCCAAAGGTCAAAGCGGTAAATCATCACGTGCCGGAGACTGATCTTTGAAGTTTACCTGCATCTCCGACATGAGTCACCGCGTTCGTTGTCATCCGCTGTGAAAACGCCCAGCCCGCTGCTGTGTGACAAGGTCGCATAGTTGTCATACTTGCTGCTTGTTATTTGCAGACTGGTTTGTAGTTCGTGTCCTCCAAAGCGTGACTGCGCAGCTGATGCAACGCGACGCGTGGTGGGGATGACGGGTGCAGGTTCCATGTAGGGAACGGGTTCACAAAGGGATCGCGGCGCATCAAGTCGCTCCAGTCAGTTGCTGGTCACCGTGGGACGCTTTGTGAGACCGACTTGCGCTGTGATTTCACTCCCTCCTGTAATTTATGGCCGTATTGTCTCTGCGGCGCATCACAATAGCTGAAGCCTCTCACACACACACACACTTTTTTTCTTCACCCAGACAGAGCAATATTGCCCCTTTGCATTCACAGCCAGCGATGTGCGTCTGACACCCTTTGTCCCGTGAGGCATCTCCAGACTCGCACACGGTTGTTAACCGGCGGCTCCTTTTCCCAAGTCGAGAATAGCTGCGGCCTGTGAGAACGATCCCTGCGGGCGTCTTGGGCCGGTTCCACCAAGAATGTTGTTTGTTGTGTTAGTGACTCGCATCGACCTTAAATGGCGATTATCGCTGTTGGCTTGTGACGCACACATGACTGAATATATTTTTTTTTTCACTAGCCCCCCCCCCAACACACACACACACACACACACACATTGATGTCAGGTCGCTCTCAGCATCTCCAGCATGGGACTACTGATGTGTTTCTCCAACCGTACCCGCTACCCACTTGTGAGGACCATGTCAGTAATTGGAGGGGATTATAATTTAGAGGTGGGTCCTCACCGGGTCACGGAGGACACTCGGAGACCATATGAGCGGTGGGGGTGGTCTGTGTGGCCCTTTGTGTTTGACGGTGAACGGGGCCTCTGAAGCTGTCAGCGTTAGATTAGCGTAACAAACATTCAACAAACACACACTGTTTTCGGAGTCAGGTGCACAATTCAGCGCTGCAGAATATCGTGCGAGTCATTAACCTCTTGTCGGAGGTGGTGTGTGTGTGTGTGTGTGTGTGCACGTTGCTGTGGTTGCGCGTCCCTCCAGGACAGGTGTGCCGCCCCGTGTTTTTGTGGTCTGGCTCTGCCGAGCAGAAGGATGGCCGATATTCTGTGTGAGCTCCCGACGAGTGAAAAGTGCCTCGGCGACCAGCGCACACAGAGAACAGGGCGTGACGCCGCTCGACGCTGTTTGCACTTAACAAACCGACGTCTCGGTTCGTCTGCGTGAGGGCGGCGTGACTGTACTTAATTGTGTCGGAGCACATCGGGTGCCTGAAACTCTTCCTGTGTTATGTCAGTGTCGTCTGGCAGAGAGAACAGAGAAGTCTATTCGGTTCCACCCCCTGATTGGTCAGCTGTATTTGAGCTGAGTCATACGTGTCCCCGGTTAATCAGTGAGGTTTTACGCTCTCGTTTCAGCTCTGGGTTTTAATGATTGATAAGGTGCCTCTTCCAAACTCTCCTGTGCTGTGTTGCCATGAGCAATGATGAACTATCCGAAAAAGGTTCAAATTTTTCCTGCTTCTTCGGCGAAGATGTTTTTAACGTTCTGTGGGAACCTCACTCTGCTGCGGCTCCTCAGAGAAAACGCGATCTCGGTGATTTGTATCCTGACTTGCCGTGTGTGAATACCAGCCCTAAAATTAGCCCTACTAGGGCTTTTCACCGCCCGTTCCAGGCTTTCCTGATGGCTGAGAGCGTGCTCTGTTTGGACAGTCCATCCCTCTGGGTCTGCGATCTGCTGCGAAGCATTTTCTTGTGCCTCCAAAAAGTTCCTTTTATGGTTCTATTACTGTCGCCTTATTTACAGCCACTGTAAATTACAAGGCACCTTCATGACTTCAAAGTCAGGTTAGCGCTGATACTACTGAGTGTTCTCGATTTAATCACGCTGGTCACTGATCTTCATATTTAAGCTGCCTAAGGGGGTTTGTTACATTACGGTAATTGATTCGGATCGCACCTTGTGTGATAGCACAGCGATCGTTTCAGCATCTGATCCAGGCCTTTGAGCTTTCGTGGCAGATGGCGCGACCTTCATCCCCTCTGTCTTATGGAGCATCAGGGGCTCAGATGTTGAATGAATGCGCGCCGCACACAGGTGGGACGGACCCACTGAAGATCCGAGCTGTCGGCCGAACGAAGAACTCTGTGTCTTTCTACTCCACTTCTGCAAAGAGCTCTGACTCTGGACAGTGATTTCGACGTGGAAACTTCTTGTTTTGTTTTGGGTTTTTTTTCAGGAGAGTGGCTGTGCGTCATGGCTGTGTTTGTGTTTCGTTAAGCGCTGCCAGCTGCTACTGTCACACTGAAGAGCCCATAAACATAAAGGTATCGAGCCGCAGCGGCTCCGCCTCTTGTCCTGGCAGAATTAAAGCTCCAAAACAGAGATGGCAGATTATCGTCTTTGTCTCAGCGCGGGATTACAGTCAGAAGGAATTAGACAGAGAGCCGTGAATTGAACAGTCCCCACTGAAGCAATACATCCATCTATCGTTTGACACGTCCTTGATTAAAAACCGTTTTTAATACGTTATTGACACGGCGGTATATGAATGTAAAGTAAATACCGTGGTTGTGAATCACACCTCGCGTTCTTTCACTTAAGAATGTGTCATTTGTCGTCAGTCGACTGGCGACGTGCTGCAGGTGACTCAGGTGCTCAATAACAGCCATACCGTCATGAGCCCAAAGGTCACGACCTTTGTTTTGATGTTTGTTTGTTTGTTTTTTTCTCTACAAAGGCACATTTCCCCACAGACATTTTCTCCAGCGCCTCTGTCCTCAGTCACACACCTTGACAGACTAACTGTTTTGAAGGCAAACCTTCCAGCACACAAAGCCTATTCTCTCAGGATTAGGGTGATAGTGAAGCCAAACAGTCTCCTCTTGTTCTCCGTTCTCAGTTTGCCCCTCAAACGTAGCCTCTCACCTCCCGGTTCTGTCCCTTGACAGGTGTACTAAAGGGGCCCATCTTTGTACTTGTCGGACAAATCTCCTGGGTTCCTGGCGAGCCGATGGTCCTTTGGTGACAATAGTCATCTCGGGGAGCGAGTGAAGTCTCTCCAGGCGAATGCATGAGCAGTTTGGCTGCCAGTTAAAAGTTGCACGGTGGGAGGATTTGGAGTTTCTCTTAAAGAAAGCATAGTTGGAATGCCAACCTTCAGAGCTTTGCATCAACATTGTGTGTGTGTGTGTGTGTGGGGGGGGGGGCAGTGATCTAGGGAGAAAGGTTTCCTGTCTTTCCTCAGTGTGACAGGCAGCACCAAAGAGAAATGAAAGCGGGGAAAACAAATTCCTTATTCCACTGTGGGTATCTCATTTATATGCTAAGAACTGGAATGAAATATCCACAGATAAACACGTTTGTCCATTACCACCATGTGGATTTTCGAAAGGATTGGTTATTTTACTTAAAATCTAAATCTTTGCACAACATTCATATATTTTTTATTTTGCTTTATTTTATTTGCTCAATGAATTTTGAAGCTCCCATTGGCTTTTTTGTTTCCTCAGCTAACAGCAGGGGAAAAGGGTGGGGGGGGGTGGAATGCTCTGCAAAGTGGGAACATAAAAGCCCCCCCACCTAGGTGGAAGGTGCTGTGTATGTAGCCTCGAGCTCTTTTTTTTCTTCTTCTTCTTTTTTAAACACCACTTCTTTGTTCGAGCAGTCATGGGAAAAAAAGCTTCAAAGGTAAAAGCAACAGGGAAAACCTCCATATAAGCACCGAAGTGTGGGAAGGCAAAGTTCCCCGTCTTTTACCAGCTGCATGTAATCTGCTAATCCGTTGAGTGGGTAGCTGGTGGTCTGTCGACAGAGGTGGACCAGGACCACTGACCACAGGAAGTGTGTGTGTGTGGGGTGGGGGGGGTGGTTCAGGCGTGTATGGGCCACCCATTGCAGTGACCCTGCAGTGTTAAAGGTTAAGTGACCCATTTTGCACGACCCTATTATCAGCAGGCAAATAGTTCAGATTTAGAAAAAAGAATCTAATTTTGCTCCGGGTATGAACACCCCGTCGAAGATGTGTCAGAGTGAAAGAGCACAGTGATTTCACCACTTAAAGGAGAATCCAGTTCAAACCCTTATCGAGTTGCACACTGATGGATTACCGAGCCCACATGCAACTGTCTGTTTTCAAGACGGTGGCAGAAGTCAAACATGTGCCATTGTTGAGGGTCTGAGCGCCGGTCCGACTCATCTCGGACTCAGCTGACGTCATCAGTCATGTTTAGCCGCTATTAGCCTCCTCGCCGTGAACTGCAGCCATGTGATCGGATCGCCACGGCTCCAGTTGTGACATGTTTAGTGATTTCACACTCGCTTTGCGGCAATAAGACCCCCCACCCCCACTCCACCCCATTTCACTCAAACGTCACGAAGCATAAATAATACATTGCTCCCATCATTTGCAATGCATGATTGGGCATAGCTAGGGTCACAGCGAGGAATGTTGCCAAGTCATAATGTGTTTAACCCTATTTCAAAGAGTCATTGATAGAAATCCCCATCAGTGAGACTTCTGTCATATCCCACATCTCGAGAAAGGAAACTTCTCCTTGCACAACTAAATGAAATTCTTATTTAGGTCCATTAAGCATCAGTTCTCTGAAACACTAGTTTAACGAGAGTTATTGTCCGCTGCATCTGTTGCATGTCACCATAAAATGCATCAGTACCGAGGAGGGTTAAGATCCGGTTGTTCCAGTTGACTGACGCCGACCCGCCTCCGCGCCGCAGGTCCATACCGGACCTGTCAGGGGACAATAATAGACTCTAAACACCTTTTTATTATTAGGTTTATTGTTGTTTTTTATGGTCATTTTATGAACAGAATGAAGTCTGCCGGCACAAGACAGAAGGAAACAAGAACAAAACCATTTATCAGTAATATAAACCGCTCCACAAATATCAGAAATACATATGTGTGTGTGTGTGTATGTACACACACACACACACACACAGAATGAGCCGTAGAAGACAGAATCATCCAAACATTTCGGTGTCATTTTGACACTGAATGATCCGACAATGTTTTCATTATGCACCCCCCTCCCAACCCACCCACAACATGCATACACACCCCCCTCACTCCCACAACTCCCATCCCTGCTACCAAACAAGAGGCTGGAATGTCGGGTTTCCATGACGCTAATGAAGTAAAAACCTGGCAATGCGTCGCTGGCCAGCCTGCGAGCAGCTCCTGCTCCGTGGCCTCCTTCTCATCAGGATCAAGGTCTGATCCCCCTGTAGCTTTCATTCACCAGGGCTTATTATGCCCTGGAATGTCTCTCGCGCTCTCCTTCTCTCATAACCCCCGCCGTAGCAGAGATGTGGGGTGCAGGGGTAAATTTGGGACAAATCCCAAGGGAGCGCACTAGCCCAAATAACACACCACCCCACCCCCCCCTTCCTCTTTCTTTTCGTCCCGTACTCACCAGAACTCCTCCCTTATCACTCCTTCCCATCCTCCCACCGCTAACCATCACACACGGACAAAGACACACACTCCTGTCCCTCGTTCCCGTGAAGAAGTGAAAAGCTGTCGCTGTGATTTATTGTTCCATAAATGCTTCACGTGGTCCCGACCCATGAAGCGACTCGTCCCAACTGTTTGCTCGTGGCCCCGGGAACAATAGTGTCGTTTTCTGCTCTCAAACAAGTCCCTTCTCCAAACTTCCCGGGACGAAGAGAGGACCCTCCCCAGGGGCTTGCATGTTTATATATATATATATATATATATATATATATTTGTGAGTTTAAATGTTTGATCTGGAACTTTATCTTTCCATTCTTAGGGGGGGGGGACCCTTGTCAGGCCCTCCTCGGTGGGAACAGCTCTCCTGCTCTTTGTGTCCTTCCGAGAACGGCATTCTTGGGGTTAAATAATCAGCTAAGTACATTATCCCGTGCCCTGCTGGGCCGGTGGACGCACCTATAATGTCTTGCTAATTAGCCTCCATTTAGGATGGGCCGACAGGCCGTCACTAAACGCTGAAACCTCGTCCATTCATGTTTTGGGGCCTGTCCTTGTCCGTAATAAACCTCGAGCTCGTCCAGGACTCAGGGATTGAGTTACGCGTCCGTCCAATGAATGAGCTGTGGGGGCTATGTGGGGGCAATGTGGGGATGATTTGGACCATTGTGTGTATTTTGCCATTCAAGGATAATGTCTGTAAATGGGATCTGAACTGACCAGGACCAATTAAAGGCTTAAGAGCTGAAGCAGCTTGTTGTAAACTTTGACCCATATCAAATCATTGTGATCGTTTCAATGTAGGGTCGATTTTTTTTCACCAGGATGTTTTTTTGTTTTGTTTTGTTTTTTTTTAGATAAGTCACCTGTATTTTAATCTGGGAGAAAGGATTAAACGTTTTGTGATGGGAATGGATCTGGAGATGTACATGTTTGTTTGGCCCCAACCGGCCTTGTGTGTTTGTCCGATGCGCCGTACTCGTGCTGGAGTCTCTGTTTGACTCGTGCCGGTGCCAGGAACACGCCTTCTGGGGAGTCGGGCTGCCGAAATAAAAAGCACTTTTTTTCTGTGACAAGTCACAAGATTGGATGACGTGTGATGAAGATGGATGCTGGTTGCCATGGCGAGGGTCTGGACTCTCCTGTCCTGTGGAGAAGCTTTTGGTCATCGAGACGCACCCGGGCATGTTGGCACAGACTTCTTCATGTTGTCAGTGAGCCGTCTGGGATTATGTAACGTTGGCAGAGGCGCAACTGACTTGGTGTTTTCGAGCTGATCGACGTTGTTTTAAATACATGTTTCACCTGAAATCCCCTCCTGACCTTCTTGTTCTTCTGACCTTTCCCAATCACATGAAGTGGTTCGCTGCTGATTTGCAAGCAGTGTTTGATTGTCCACACGGACATTTTTAACACACACACATTCGCTGATGTAGTCATTATTAACACATGATGTTCATTATGTCTTCCTTATTATTATTATTATGTCTATCATCATTAACGTCTTCATCTGATCATTTAGCGAGTAAAATCTCCAGAATGAAAATTAAACTCAACTCATACTTTGGTTTTGACTTGTTGACTTGTCTCGGTGAGCGTGAACTTCTCACCTGCTGTTTCTGTTGGCTCATTTTTCCGGCTCGTGCCTCAGCTACCTTTGTCGCGGCGGCCGCACAGGCCGAGCGTTATTAGCCCCGCTGGCGGCACTATTTGTTCCACTCCTAAAAAGAGGGCTAACGCATAAAAGAAAAAATGGGAGACAGCTAAAGTCTTACTGATCCCCCTCCATGAAGAGGTAATCCAGGCCGATGGTCAGCACAAAATGTGGCTTTGACTGTCCCTGTCCATTCTGTGTGTGTGTGTGTGTGTGTGTGCGCGCGCGTGTGTGTGTGTGTGTGTGTGTGTTTATTTTTGTGTTAGCGGGACGTCGCTTGGTAGTTGGACACCTCAGCTCATTTGTACATGTGACTGAGATGACAAACATGAGTGAGGGACAAGCTGCCAGTGTGTGTGTGTGTGTGTGCGTGTGCGTGCGTGCGTGCGAGAGATATCTCCTCCTACTCCTCGACCCTCAGAGTAAACGTCAGCCACAGCTCAGTAGGTTTCCAGTCGGTCATAAAAAATACAAAAAAATAAAAACATCTGTACAATGTCAAATTCCACATTCCTCAGCTGCCTCACGCACGTTCAAGGTTGGCTGAAGTGGAGATGACTCACAGGACACACGACGGCGTTGTAAAGACGTGAATCACTCTGAGATTGTGATGCAATCGGACACGACGGGCAACACCGGAGCATCGGTGATGAGTGTTTTCGTGCCCACGCTGTCTTTTACACACACGAGGATTCGCTTCTTTGATCAGCTCTGCTTCCGGCTTAGTTGTGAGACAACAATGAGTTGGAGTAACAACAACATTCCCACATTGACCGGGCCGTGTAAAAGGGGCTTTTGATTAAGCGACGAGCAAAGCTCTAACAGGAGGGAGGTTTGAGCAGGTCATGTTTATTTTACACTGTCACAGTTTTATTTGTATGTCGTCTTCATTGGCCTGGACGGGCCATTGACTTCGTCGGTGTAGACCCGCGCTGCTGTCAATGGACGCCGCTTGTTTGGCTCCTGTTGCCATGGTCACGCTCAGGAACTGACAAAGCTGGAATGTCATGTAAGAATCCTGTCGCCTCTGAGGTTGTTCCATTCATGTTAAAAGCTGGCAGAGGCAGACGTTGCTCGTCCTCGGCTCAGAATGCAGCAAATTGTTCAGTTTCACACTGTCCTCTTATATTCAGTGTGTGACCGTGTAAAGGCACGGGTTCTCTCCAGGTACTCCTGCTTCGTCCCACCTACAAAAGCATGCTGAGGTTAATCGGTCACTCCGATTTGCCCGTTGAATGTGTGTGTGTGTGTGTGTGTGTGTGTGTGTGTGTGTGTGTGTGTGTGTGTGTGTGTGTGTGTGTGTGTGTG
>JBBMJM010144483.1:0-11229 GCA_037832705.1 Centriscus cristatus
ACACACACACACACACACACACACACACACACACACACACACACACACACACACACACACACACACACACTCCTGAAGCAGACCCTACTATGTACACACTTTATGTGCACACACCCAGAGATACAGTGTGTATATACAGTATATATGTGTGCGTGCGTGCGTTCATGTGTGTGTGCGTGTGTGTGTGTGTGTGATCCACGGTCTGATTTACATTCATGCCCCACCATCCATCCTGTGAAGTGCAGATCTTTATTTTACCTCTCTCTTTATTTTATCTCTTTATCTCCCTCTTCATCCCCGACTGAAAACCGTCTTTGGTGTTTTGTGTCGGCTGACGGCTGAGTAAATGCTGTTGGTTAAATGTTGTTTTCTGCATGCAGAGAGCACTGCCAAAGTTATGCGTCATGATCTTTAAATCTCTGGGCAGAGTTTGAGTTCACGTGTTCAAGGGAATGACCTTTCTGGCAACTTTCTGAGAAGATGAATGACCTATATTTAAACTTGGCTGGATCTCTTTCATCTTTGCCATCGACAGACCGTTGGATCTGTGGAAATAAAGTGGATATTGAGTGGTGTAGATGTGGTTTTAAAATCACCACATACTACCACAGGTGCAGGCGCCATCGGGAGCCTGGGGAGTCAGTGTTTGAGGACGTAGCTTTGCTTTTAATTTGCATAGAAAAGAGGCGACAGCGGTAAATAGTCAGTGTGATTCGCCCTTCGGCCAGGACTTGTCATTGGCGCTGCCAATTATCTCTTGAGTAGGAGGTGGAGCCAAATATCCAACGGCTATCTGGCGCTTGCCAAGACCTCGCTCTCACCTTGTTCACCACTCATACAGCCCTCAACAAACTCTGTCACATTCATGGTGTAAATTACTGAGGCCTGAAGATGTTCCCACACTCCTCCACCATCCCACTGCTGCTCGTACCTCAGCTCCTCACATTAGACTTCACTCACTGACAAGTTTGGACCTGGGAATTGACCCCTCAAGTCTTCAACCAGCAGACCAGCACCTATCAGGAGCACAGTCCACACAGCTCTTCAAGGTCGAGTCAAGGAGAACTCTGCCATTTTTATCTGGAACCCATGTAGCATGGCAAAGAAGAAAGACAGGAATCAATACATACACACATACACGTGAGACCCTGAAATTATTCCTTTCCTGGCTTGGTTAACATGTTCACAGCTAATGGCTGGAAGAAGTGTGAGAACCACTGAGGTTGACTTGGGTTGACTTTCTTTCGTTTCTCAGGCATTTGAGAAAACAACCATTGCCTGTAAACTTCTGCACCAGTAATAACATGCCATATCCTCAACCAATTAGTCTTCTCCTGCGTATCTGACAGCCACGGAGTTTCCCTTTCAAAAATAAATATTGTTCCGCCCTCAGCAGGAGCTGCAGTCATGGGAACACTCTGGCCTCCACAGAATGTCAACCACCCTTCCCAAGGTCACTAAAGTCAGACTAGCCAACTCCCTAACTAGCCCCCTACATGTGACGTCTTAATCTATCACAGCCTTGATAACGGCTTTAATTACACCCTCCTCCCATCCATCTTTTTTGTTCATTCTTTCTCTAATAGACTCCCATCCATCCATCCATCCATCCATCCATCCATCCATTCATTCTTTAGGATCCCTCCTAGGAAAGGCTATAGCAAGTCACTGTCCCAATGCTCCAGACTGAGTAAGTTGATCCAACAGGAAATCAATAGCAGGGCCTAATGCTGAATAATTGAGGTTACGGGAGTTCAGCAGCAGTCCCCAGACATACACCCCCATCCTGTTCTGATACCTCACATCATACACAGGGTGGGGCCACTGTCTCCTTGTGTCTCAATGCATTTGTTTTACTTACTGACCATTTAAACGTGGTGGCGCTCCGTCATATCAGGGTTCGTGGTGGCTCCCTGTCCTTTCAGGGACTTATTCGTTGGCTCGTCACAGAAAGCTAAAAATAGTGGAACACAGACTGCTGCGCTGCCAAGACCCATTTCTGTGACGTCTCTTGAGACAGTGCAGGCACTTGAGAGGCACTCACACTAGAGGGCACAACATGCTTTGGTAAGATGCTGATCTCCAGTAGGAGGCAACAAAGAGGGCGAGCTCAGACGACCTCCAACAAAGAGGCTGTTAGGAGACGGAAAAATCACTGAATCACTTCACCTTCACAAATAAAACATTTTCATTTGGGGTTTCAGACGCAGTGTGTCTGCTCACTCTCAACAGCTGCTGCCTGAAATAAACGGAGGTTTGAATCAGTCAACGCTAATAGTTAAAGGACAGATGATCAGTTGTGACTGATATTAGCATCTGCGATTTTTCTTCATTTCATTATTCTTTATTTCATTCATTCGCCTCCTGTCAACAGGTCAGGGTACAACCTGGACGAGTCACCAGCTGAAGGACAGCCAGCCATTCACACTCACACCTACAGGTGATTTACAGTGGCCAGTTAACCTCAGCAGGCTGCTGGAGGAAGCTGGAGTACCTGGAGAGAACCCATGCAGATAATGAAAACACAGAAATATCCCAAGCCAGGAATCAAACCTGTGACCTTCTTGTTATGAGGAGACAGTGCCCCACATATCTTCTTCACAACCAGACCAAATAGACCTTGTGGTCAATTTGTCCAAAAAGAACAAATAAACATATCAATATCAGGTACTTGAAGAACAAGATCTGTGGTCCAAATTCTTTTATTTTGGAATGTTTGAAGTGTGTGTTCTGATTGCTGCTGTGTCTTTGAGCACATGCTCCTGACCATCAAAGCACTTTGCCACTGATGAACAATCCTGGTTGTTAAGGTACAAACAATCTGCTCTGGCTGCAGAGGACGTGTGGCCTTGTCAAGGGTATCGTCCTCCTTGTCTGTCAGTTCCTAATTTCTTCCATGTCTTTCCACCAGAGAGATGTTTGAAGCTTGTCCTTTATTCTCTGCGCCTCCACCCCTCCACCCTGCCGGTACCGAGGTCCCTGAATGTAGAGTTATTAATTACTCTCTCTTGGCTTTGTGCATAAGCGATGTCAGATTGAAGGGCACTTCCCTCTCACAGCCGCTCTTTGAAAACAAGTGGGAGAAGAATGTTAAAACATTGTCTGTGTCTGAGTCGCTGCACTGACACACACATTTCATTGTTTCTAGTGTTTGAACAGGACTGAGAGGAAGTCCTTGACTGATTGTTTGTGCTGGTTGTGGACTGGGGGATTGATTTCTGTGGTTGACGTGTGACACCCCACAACTCTACAAGATCATACAAAACATTTCTGGCAGGTATCTCCTGCATGGAAAGTTGTCCACATGGAGACAAGTTCAAGTGAATCCACAAACGTCCTTTATCGAATGGACATTTGGGCCACGTGAACCGGTGTTTTGGAGACAGAATATGATCACTTATCAAACCGGGACCCAGAGTGACAAAATCTGAAGACAACACCGTTTTACCTGCATGTGTCCATCCCATACTTATCTTTGTGAGTCGATGACGTCATAGCTCAATCGCGAACAACAACCTCAACGATGGCTCATCATGTTGTTCATTCAGTCTGCTGAGTGTCAGTTTGTCCGTCCACACAAATATCGTCCTCTTTTACGTTCCCATTTTCCACTATCTTCTTCTTTGTGTACATGCTCTATGTCGTCTCCTTTTTGGGTGTATTTCTGTGGCACCACCTACAGGCCTGGCATATGTACTACAGCATTATTCACTGGATTTGTGTGAATAAGCACAATTCTGGAGACGATGCCATGAGAACGCACGGAATAGTTTAACACACGGTTCAACTATTCCGTTTCAGTGTCTGCAGACATGGGCTGATGAGCATGTTACAAACAGCAGATGCATGTGAAGAAGTGGCTGCATGTTCTTCTGCTGATTCTTCCTGATTGGAAGAGGGTAAAATGTCAGATTTCATGTAGAAATGTTAGTGTCACAATTCAGATGTTGAATTCAGAAATGAATATGACTGACAATGATTTAGTCTAAGTTCCTTCTGTTTTTGAGATTCTCTCTTTTTTCATGATTGTTTCTTCTCCTTTCCGTGTCGTCGTCTTGGGAATTCGCTCCTGTCAGCACTGCATAGGTTCTAGAACAGGACGCACTAATACGTGTGAATTAATTTCCCTGAGCGCAGGAGTAGAACTTCAAAGGCGGAGACGAGAACTTGGCCGAGCGGATTTGAAAGGGATGAGTCTGTAATCTGGTTAAACTTTCCATGCTTTGTATTTTCCCTCTGCGTCGTCACCCAGCGTTTCTTCAACGGCCTTCATGCTCTTTCTCATCAAGCGTTGAATCTTCTTCAGGTGCCTTTTGACAAAACGGCAGACGAGGTGATTGACTTCAAGTGCATCAACTCGACCTGTGTGAGGATTTAGGTTTGGTTCAGCCACAGGCTGCGCACGCCGTCACCGTGAGAAATGGGATAACGAGTTTCACGTGCTGCAGCGGATTTCTTGCATTCAGTTCGCTGTTTGTCACACGTCATCGTTTCACGTCATCCGTTTCTGTCCGCATCCATCCAGTGTGACAGCACATGAAATATGCATATGAGCAGCGAGGGTGGTGCCGGCTGAGGGTTATGGCGACTGCGAGTGATGACAGACCGGAGTGCTGGAGACCTATTCTCTGAATATTTGATGGTTTTAATGAGCAGTAAAAGTACAGGACTAAGCACTTTGTTGGATTTCCTGCGTGTGAGGAAGAATGAAATATTGAAGGAGAGGAGGCAGGTGTGTGTGGTGGGAATGAGCAGCTGTCATTAATGAGGTCGGTGTGACAGTCTTCAAACTGGTTTCATGTCAGCACGATGAGAGCTGAGCACTTGACTCAGCATCAGCTCACGCTGAGACAAACTTGTCAAGTCACTCCCATCACTTCGTGCAGCTGTCGGGACGTTGGTCTGTCTTTACTCTGCCAGGTCCGATTAAAGACCTTTCCCATCTTGTTGCCGCTCTGACCGAAAACAAACACGTTACGTGTGTTTCCATCACTTGGAACAGGAAGTCGAGTGTCCCTGTACATTCAGTTGGTTTTAGTACCATGATGTCATCAGTGTGTGTGTGTGTGTGTGTGTTTTAACCCCTTACGCCACAAGCTTTTTCTCAGGCCTCAGCTTGAAAATGTCATCCCCGTAATAAAAAAGAGTGGATGTCTGCAGCCGTTAGGTCTGTTTGAATGATTAGAATAAATCTGAGCTCAGAGACATGATTCATGTCTTTCGGTTCTCTGGGCTCTTTCTTCCGATCCTTTGATGGCTCTGTCGGGAATCTGTGGACTGTCTGCTTTGGTTTTCACGGGTTGTTTTTGTTTTACATAAAGTTCCACAGCAGTACAGACAAAAATGTGGGTTGAGCCCCATGGATTTTTGATATTTGATAATTCATTTAGTTGGAGTTTGTCTATATTGCTGGTTAATTCGATGTATAATATGTACTGTATACTTTTGAGTAGTGTTTGTTGCTGTGAAGTATGAGGGGCTGTGGTTTATGGGTTAAACACCAGAATAAACTGCACTGACGACTGTCGAGAGCTCAGAGCGCTCCGACCTCAGCTGTCACCACCGTCGTATGAGGCTTCTATTGAAGGGTTTTTGATCGATGCTGGAACCCTCTGTGGCTGATGGCTGGACAGCGTTGAAGATGGAGGATGGTGAGCGGGTGAGGGATGATGGCTCCTGGCTATTACTCAACAGGTTTACAGTCTGAAGCTGGAGCCTCTGCTACTGTACCTGTAATAAGTCTGTGATGAAACGAGGATAAATGATGGAGGGTGCGATGAGACTGGGTCTGTTTGTCTTTCGGACCGCTGGAGTCTGACTTAAAAATGTCTTTCTCCCAGGCGGGATTTGAACCGGCGCTGCGAAGACGCCTGTGAAATGTATTATCAGCTTTCATTTGACGTGTCGTTGCACCGATGTTATCATTCTTCAAGTTTTATAAACGGCAGTTAGACACTGGTGCCCGAAGTTAAAACTTTTTAGGTCGAAGTTGTGGGGACGGACACGTGAATCATACTAATCTTGTCTTCTGAAGAGCTTTTTTTTATTCCTTAGTAAAAATCCACATGGACGTGAGTGAGACGTTCGATGAGCTCTTAAATTGGAGGTGCAGATGGAGCGGAGCAGCTTCCTGCGTTCGACTGATGTCGGCCGTCTCTTCCACTCCTCCGTGAAAAGGCTGTTGTGGCAGCGTTGGATTAGTGCCACTGTATCACAGTGTGGGTATTACATGTCCGCGCTGGAGGTGCTGCCCGTGACTACTAATGTAAAACCTCCTTTGTCTGCAGAGTTTGGGCAAAAAGCTCGGGACAGCTGTTTTGTACTGGTGCCAGTTCTAATACCCCGGCTGCCTGGCGGATCAGAGGTGCTGGAGGTGGTGGAGATGGAGAGAGGTTGTCAAAACAGCTCCTCATCCCCTCCTCAGCTGCTTCCTATCCGTCTCTCCCTCTACTCCACCCTAGCTGCCAAAAGCCGGAAGAGGATCAAAGAAGGCCAACATGAAAGGCTTCCCTGAGATTGTGTTTGCGGCGCCCTGTCTCCCGGCTCTCACCGTTACAGATATGGAAATGTTGAATCCCAAACACAGCCTCTATCTTGGCTGCAGAGAATGCTCGGCCTCATCTGAGTTTCTTGCTCTTTCATTTATTCCTTCCTCCTCTCCGCCTCGTCTCAACCCTTCATCACCATCTGCCTCCATCCTCTGCTCCGGCTGCTCTCCAGAAGCCCTCGGGCTGCCAGGTAGATAGTGCTTGATTGGCAGCTCCTGTGACAGTCACTGGGAGCGGCTGGGGGTGGATGAGTGTCAGCCTTGCTCCAGGGGCTTAAGGCAGCAGCGATGTAGCAGCTCCATCCTACAGAGAGAGAGAGAGAGAGAGAGAAATGAGACTCTGACACTTTTCTGCTTCTTTCAACTGAAGCGGGAAAGGGCCAAATAGGTTTTTACAAATCACTCGGTTTATCTTCAGACTGGAAACTGGACTCTCCGATTGTTGCTGTGTCTCAAATCGGGTACTTCTCTACTGAAACTTAGTATTTTGAGTACATACGTGCGTTCATACTGACTGAGGATGTGAAAATGTAGTGTACTACGTTCCCTCAGCTGGTTCATGGGTCATTGGATGGACACTGGCGACGTAGAAATGACGACCTTTGACTTCTGGAGATGGTGGCGTCACCGACAGATGGAATCCCAGCTGATGCTAACGTTAGCTTGTTAGCTAGTGACCTGCGACCCATTTTCAGACATGGACGTCGTGGCGTACGCTTGGTGCTTGTTTGGGATAAACTGTCGTCTTTAGAGTAGATTGAGGTTTAATAAATACATTGGAAATATTCACTAAATGTGTCAGCTCGTGTATCGGCTGTAAGTTTCATTTCATCCTATTTAAGCAAGTGTGTGATGGCGCTGACTGATTTGAGACAGAACTTTGACAAAATTTGCGCACTTATTCCTATTCCAGCTGTTTAGGGTTTATATTATTGTCGGTGTCGCTGCCTCCGTCTCGCCTGTCTCAGTTCCTGGCTGTGCACCGCTAGGAAGAAACTTTCTTGTTGGAAAACTTCTCGTCCAACTTGATGCTGGAGTGCAGCAGCCACGGGGGGAAAGTGAGAGAGAGAAAGAAAAAAATATACAAATTCAATGTGAAACCGTTTCATTTCTAAAGTGGCTGTGACCAATTCCCAGACGGAGGGAAAGCGTTTGTGTGATGGCTTTCATAGCGTTGCTGCTTGAGAGGGATTGCGTGTGTTTTCCCTGCGGTCAAACTGCTTCCTCTCCCCGCCGCAGTCAGACAACATGATGTCGGAGGAAGGAGAGGAGTCGTCTTTACAGGCGCTTCTCCACACGTCAGATGTGTGGCGGTGAGGAGCTTCAAGGACAGACATGGAGGGTTTTGGCTTTCAGTTTTGCACGTTCGATCATTGAAATTGAAAAACATTTTATGTCGAAACTTTTTTTTTTTGTTTAACTGTGGATGAAACTCCAGGCTGTTCATGGTGCAGCGATCCTAATATGATAAATTCCTGTGAAATGTTGAAATGATTGGAGACAGCATGCTGCGGCTGGGGGGGGGATATTTACTAAAACTAATTTACAAATAAATAAATAAATAAATTGTGGATTAATAAAGCTGATATTTCATGCACACTGAAAATAAAGTAGTGAGAGTTAACGAGAAAAGGAGGGACCACACTCCTCATCCAGTCGGCAGATTTTCACGGAAATATCAGGAATTTCATTTCGTTTTGTTTTGAATTTAACTATGAATTTCATTTACTTCACTAACCAGTCTAAAGTACTTTTTCAAAAACTTTTCACTCATAAAATTCTACTGAATGCCATGCTAATGTTTAGTTCCGCCTCTAGAAGTTTGACGGGTTTCCTGACGATCCATCACTTTCAGGAAGTCCATAAAGCGTTGGACGCAGATAGAATATAAGATGCAAATAAACGTGAATCAGCCATCACGGTGACACCAACAGCAGCGGTCACCTCATCTCCTAATGGGCAGCTGGCAGCAGGTTTGTCGGGAGATAAATACTGATTCATCCGCTTCACTTGTCCAATTACTGTTCTTGATCCGCCGCAGACACACAAGGAGCTCATGAAGCCGTGTGTTCAAACGGGGCCATTGTTACACACCGACGCTGATGTGAAAGGCTTTTTCCTCCTCTTTGGTGCACATAGTGAGTCTGTGATCCCTCTTACATGCCAACAAACATCATTTCTAGATGATAAGAGTGAAACGGAAGACGTCTCAGATGAGGTGTTGGTATGCAGGGAAACAGCTTGTGGAAAATAATGAAGCCTGCATTAATTGTGCAAAGCCGGCACGAGAGACGTCGCTGTGAATTAGAGCAACAGTACACACACACACACACACACACACTCAAGCATCAGCCTCCATAAGAAGCAGGATTGAACAGAAGAGCCGGGCTTGTGAACCTGTTTATATGCAGATTTGTTGGGATGAAACCACAAACGTCGATGTGCAGGAGACATGAAAGCTCCCAGTTGTGACTAATACTTTCTTTGTTGGTTGAGCTCTGCTCATCGGCGGCCTTCCACAGCACAGAATGAAGGTTTGCACAAATGAAAATGGAGGGAATAAGTAAGGGGGTGACATGCGCACGATTGTGGGTAAAAACGCGGACCACCATTGTTTTCTTGGTGGAATAAGTCGGATTGGATGTGGCTGGAAAACGATCCTCTTCCTGCAATTGTGCCTCGGCTATTGTCCGCTGCTTCTCGTCTTATTGTCCCGTTAAACGTGTCTGTGCCGGCAGCCGACAGGCGTGCAGTGATTCATTCATTCTTGTTGAACTTTGGTGTTTGCTCACGGCGCTGTTACAAGGACACTCGGGTTCGACCGGGTTGTCTGACTCTGGTCTTCACCGCCCGAGTTCTTGATCACTATTCAGTTTGTGTCTATTTCTCCTGACTGCAGACGTTTCACTCTGCTGCTGTTGGATTCTAAAAAACTCTGCCACTGACGCTCCGCTCGCGTCACGTGATGCAAAGGAGCTTTTTTTTTTTGTTGGTTGAAAAGGGTCCAAGGTCCAGTGAAGAATTGTTGTCATTTTGAATTGAGATCAATGCAGGTGTTTACTGGAATTCTCACACACAAACACACACACGCGCACACACACACACACAGTGTGTGGCATGTTTCTGCTGGTCGTGACACACTCCCTCTGTTCTTCACCACTGTGAACGAGGAGACAGCGTCTATTGTTTCTCTTTCACCATTACCCACTCGGCTGCCTCTGGTGAAGAGGCTGTGTTGGTTGGAAGTCGTGTGTGTGTGTGTGTGTGTCAAAGACTCTTAATTACAGGATGCCGTGGGGAGGGCTCCATATCTGGCCACGGCGAAAGTGACAACGTATCACCTTTGTGGGGCTTGAGCAGCTGCTCACTGTGGGAGACAAACCAGCACACCCAGAACATGGCACGCTACATGACTGCAAATATCACACTCAGAGAACGTGTGTGTTTGTTTGTGTGTGCGTGCGTGCGCGTGTCAACAGCTATGCAAACCGTGACATTCATGGCAGGCACTAACACACAAACTGTTTTTTGCCTTCTCTCCGTTAGCTGGTTGCAGTGTATGAGGAGCAGGATCCTCACAACGGAGGTGATGGAACCAGCGCCAGCTCCACGGGAACTCAGAGTCCAGAGCCTTTCGCCAGCGAGCTGAGCTCTGCGTCGGCCTTCCAGCCCTTCCAGGTCCACAGCGAGATTGAGGTCACGCCAACGGCTCTGCGATCTAGTGAGTCCAGAAGTATTCAACGGTCACTTGATGGATGTGCGACTGGAGAAAACATTTGTGTGGTTTTAATGAATGGATGTGGCTCAACATCTCCATGGAAACCGATTGAAGAGATGACGCTCAGTGACACATAGACACACACGTAAGGGTTAACAGCCATGACCTCTGCAGTGCAGCTCTAAAGGTGACTTTACTCTGTGTCTGGTGATCACGTCCGTTCAGGTCAGTCACTGTTCACACCAGCTGCAGCTTGTTTCAGCAGCATCTCCGGAGCGACTGTCGCTAGGATTTTTTTAAAATCTATTTCAGCCCTCAGCTGTGGCTGAGGCTTACCGATTTCAATAGAGCAGATCTCTCAGACAATACAACCAGAGAGAACCCGGTTCGACTTTCAAAACACATAAAGCAGATTTTCAACATAAAACACCACGTCATCAAAATGACAGGAGACACAGGTAGGTCAGTGGTCAGTACAGGAGGGATGGGGGTCAGTAACATTGTGAGTAAAGTCATAAATTTAGAGTTGGTTTATCCTGGTTGAATTGAGATGTGAGGTTACAACACATAGCGCCCCCTGGGTAACCAGTGTCATGGGAGTTTTCCCAGTAACTGAGGGATTGTTGAATTAGATTGGTGAGTTCTGGTGTGTTGTGGTGGACTTCTGTTGTATTTGTGTGTCTCGGGGTGGGTTCACCCACCTTTAGTGTTCTGTACATTTGATCCAAAATTAGTGTGTGACTGCATGAAAGAGTAAATGGCATAGAGACCTGGTGACTTCCACGACAGACCGACCACCACCAAGTACCTGAGAGAACGCAAGAGAAAGGTGGTGGTTGGTTCCTGGGCCTTCACGTCAAAGAAACAAGCCCCACACCGGACGTTCTTCAAGTGTGTGTGTGTGTGTGTGTGTGTGTGTGTGTGTGTGTGTGTGTGTGTGTGTGTGTGTGTGTGTGTGTGTGTG
>JBBMJM010144493.1:0-23298 GCA_037832705.1 Centriscus cristatus
AATCTAGATGTTGTAAAGTTGGTGTTAAGCTTCATCTCATTTCAGATCGCTAACCTATGTTGAAACAGTGCACATCAGTTTCAAGATAAAAACCCATAGTATAACAGCAGCCTGGTTTTTACACAAGTGCCCGTTTGACTAAGTCACAGTTTGTTTGTCGTGTTGTTTCCTGGCTAATCTCTTTCCTCTGAATCTGTTGTGCTTGTTAGGTCACTTTCCAAACAAAGCCTTGCCATCTGCAGGCACCCTGCCCTGGATTCAAGGAATTGTCTGCAACATAAACAACCCCTGCTTTCACAGCCCGACACCTGGGGAGACCCCGGGCCAAGTTGGCAATTTCGACAACTCTATGTAGGTAGTCTGTTATTGAGTTATTAGCCAGTTATTACCGGTGTTCAGTTGTGAACTATAAGACTAGTGTAGTTAGATGAGAATTTAAAAGTCACTTTTGTATAGGAATTGAGTACATAACCGGAAGCGTCTGTCTTAGTAAACACTCTTCTCTCTGTCCTCCAGACTCTCTCGTCTCTTCATGGACGCACAGACTCTTCTGTCCTACAGTGGGAACCGGAGCTTCTCTGGCTTCCAAGATCTGAGGGAGAGTGTCCAAAGGCTGGGAGAGAGACCTGGAGCCTGGCCAGGTGTCACACATTGTTTGGATCTCATAAAGCACTGGAATAATACATTCGATTTGACACACATAGACTAATAACACAGTAGTATGTTAATGAGTTGTCATATTGCCTGTTAATTGAATGACACCACATACGGTAAGATGATATCCCCCGATTGACAATGAGTTATGTAATTTGAAGAGACGGCCCCACAGGCTCCAAAATCAGTAATGAAGGAAATAATTCCATTCATATTCATTATTTTCCAGTGACTGTTCCCAGACTGACAGATGTGTCTGTACCTGATAGGACAGATCAAAGTCTTGTCAAAGATGGGCACACGTGTAAAAGCATCAGTCTGCATCAGTTCTGTTGTCTGTGTGACTGACTAATGAGGTATTTGTCACACGGGTCAGTAATTTATCACCATGTCCTGCTGCAGATCTACCGGTAGGAGAATACCTCAGAGCCAACGAGACATTCTCCACCTTCCTCCTGACCAGCAGCGGCCTGTCACCTGGGACTGTGGATCAGCTGCTAAAGGCTCGTCTTAATTTTCAGGTGAGGTGTCTGTGTTTCTTTTTGCCTAAATACTCAATAAATAGTAAATGCTGTTTATTTTTTTAAAAAGGCTGCAATAAACATTTCTGTTCTGTTCTGTTATACAATACTACTGTGTCGTATTTTCATATTTTACATAGCCAAGTTTTAAATAACAAGGTGAAACTGAATTATTTTTTACATTTGATATGTATTATTTTATATTAATATTAAATATCGAATCATTGAAAACCCCAAGCTGCCCCTTTAGACACTTCCAGATACTGGCCTATTAGAAATAGGGATTTCAGACGTTGTATTAACATTAACACATGGATAATACATACATCCTCTAATGGTAACACATGGAAATCTGACAATTGCAGGTTTCTGTGGCAGGAGCTCAGATGCAGCTGAAGGAGTTGGTGTGTGATGCGAGAGTGTTAAGGCGGTTCCTGACGGTAGATGGAGGAGAAGAAGCAGTCATGAACGATCTGCAGACTGAGCTCTGTAACCTGCCTGCTGACGTCCTGCAGGAGGCAGAGCGCCTCTTCCTCTCTCAGCTCGACTTTTCCAAGTTCTTCACGGTAGGAATCGCCGTTTTTGAATGTGACAGATTAAAACACGTCATCCAGCGGACTGATTATTTCCACCGTCCGTCACGTCAGAGAGACCGTCTGATGGCCAACGCCGCCGACCTGCGGCTCATTAGCGAAGCCGTCACGTCTGTTTCCCAGGAGCTGGTCGTCATCATGGATGATGTGAGATCAAACACCCGTGTCTCCTGTGTCTGCCTTTTCTTCTGCTCAATTCTCTCATGCTTAGAGATTTGTAAGAGTCTGAGTGTTGATAGTCTCAACCAGAATCTACTGTTTACATTTCAAATCCTGTCAACTTTTAATCTACTGATCAGAATCTGGACACAACCAGTCAGTCAATCTATGAAAACCCTCTCAGATGATTTGGTTGCGTTTCGTATGTGTTTGCACGTGTCCGTACTGACTTTGTCTTTTGCATTTCTTCTGTCATCTGTTGTCTTTCCAAACCCTTCGCTCTCGCTCCCTGTTTCCCCTCAGTTCTCATCCCTCTCCAGCTTCACGGACATGAGCGCCGCCCTCCGTCTTCTGTCTCCAGAGAATCGCACAGCACTGCCCAGGGAGAGTTTCCGAGCTTTTTCTAGGATCATGTGCGGTCACCCCGAGGTCGGCGGTGAGCGAATCCCTTCGCTCAACTGGTATGAAGACAATGACATCAGATCCTTCCTGGGAAAAAACGGCACTGAGGATAGAGATATTAACAGGGACAACAGCACAAGTAAGTTCTTGAACAAATAGTTGACTCCAGAGCCGACAGAGGGACGCAGACATCTGATACCTGCTCCACTGACATTTAACAATGCAGATGTGTTCATAATTTCTGATCTAACTGTTCTAATTATCTGGTCTATATGGTCAAACTTTAAAAAAAAAAATATTTGTGTTATAGATTTCTCCAGGATCACCAGAACTTTTTGTGTTCTGTAACCGGGTTTTCACTTTCAGTGATTTTGTCTTTCTCACGTTCTTTCCTCCCCACAGCTCCATTCTGTCAGAAACTGATTGAAGGGTTTGAGTCCAATCCGCTCTCACGCATAGTTTGGAGAGGAATGAAACCTCTTTTTATTGGGAAGCTGCTGTACACGCCAGACACTCCTGTAGTCCAACAAGTCATGAAAGAGGTACAAGTACATACTGTATACACTAGTATACACTGTGTATTATTATAATGTCTATAACTATGTGTATTTGTAATATGAACTGACCAACACGGTTTTGAGAATAGCGGACTAACAAATGTTTATAAAATTCCTATTTAGACATTTGTTCCAGTCAAACAGTACAACTGCTTCCATTGAAACTAACGAGTAATTCTGTGTGTTGAAGGTGAATCAGAGTTTTAAGGACCTTCTGATCCTCAAGGAGCTGAATGAAACCTGGATGGAGTTGGGACCACAAATCAAGAGTTACATGGAGAGCAGTGCGGAGATTCGGCTGTTGCAGGTCGGACTCACCGGGGATGTGAGCCTGTAAGCACATGATGACTTCTTGCTCATATCTGTTTGTGGGTGTGGGTGTGGGTGGCAGGACTTGCTGAAGCGCCCCGAAGTTGCCGTGCTGGTCAACATGCGCCTTGAGAACACATCGTGGACGGCTTCACGGATCGCACGTTTCTTGTCCACGCCCTCACCTGATGCTCCTCGGAAACCTGGGATGCCCCCTAGCTGGCTGGACATTTACAGCGACATCAGCCACACCGTTACCACTCTCACACAAGTCACTGAGGTTTCTAGATCCTTTTTTGTCTTTTGACTCCCAAGGAGCTTCCTCTCATGGGAAAACCCCGTTTATCTTTTTTAACACAACCTGCATCCCACAGTGCTTCTCCTTGAACAAGCTGGAGGGCTTAGAGACCGAAGGCCAGTTGATCAACAGGGCTTTGGAGCTACTGGACGACAGGCAGTTCTGGGCTGGTGTCGTCTTCCTGCTCCCGAACTCCTCATCTCCGGAGCTGCCGTCTCACGTCACCTACAAGATCCGAATGGACATTGATGATGTCATCCGTACAAATAAAATCAAGGACAGGTACAGAATGGCCAAAAAAACTGGTGTTGCGTTGTGTTTTTTTAACTTGTTTTTTTTTTGTTGGTTTTTTTATCACACTGAACTTCACACACTGTAATGTGTACATCGAGAGGACCCTGACACACTGTGTTATCATTTCCTGCAGGTTTTGGGATCCTGGTCCTGCAGCTGACCCGTTCAACGACATGCACTACATTTGGGGCGGCTTTGTGTACGTCCAGGACCTGGTGGAGAGAGCTGTGATCCACATCCTGACTGGAGTTCGACAAACAACAGGCATCTACGTGCAGCAGATGCCCTACCCCTGCTACGTGGATGATGTGTAAGTCATGACCATGTGTAGTTGTATTTACACCCGTGTGCATACAGACACACACAAACTGAAAGTGGCTGTTGATTCCTGAATCAAAGGAAACAAATCAGAGTTAGATTAGTCCAACGAAACGAATCAAGTCAGTGAATATGTCCAAACGTGTATTTTATTGTAACATTTGAAAAGGTTCCGCTGGCATTGCATCACCAAACAATATTCTTTTACCTTTTCAACAGTTTTCTACGAGTGTTAAACCGCTCCCTCCCACTGTTCATGACACTGGCGTGGATCTACTCAGTGGCCATGATCATCAAGGGTGTGGTGTATGAAAAGGAGGCCAGGCTGAAAGAAACCATGAGAATTATGGGTCTGAGTACAGGAACGCTGTGGCTCGGCTGGTTCATCAGTAGCATCGTTCCTTTCCTGGTGTCGGCAGGCCTTCTCATCGCTCTGCTGAAGGCAAGACCACTGCTCACTCACAAAATGCACTGAAGCAGATATATAATGTATATATATGAACATTCAAACAGGCAGGGTTGGTTGTCCAGAGGTGGAAAAATGAGTATTTCTTTTCCCTCTCTTGTTTCTGCCCCGTCTCTCCAGTGGGGCGATATCTTGCCGTACAGCGACCCCGCTGTTGTGTTTTTTTTCCTCTTGGCATTTGCCACCGCTACGATCATGCAGTGTTTCCTCATCAGCACGTTCTTCTCAAAAGCCAACCTGGCTGCTGCCTGCGGGGGTCTCATATACTTCAGCCTCTACCTGCCTTATGTGCTGTGTGTGGCCTGGAGAGACCACCTCAGAACCACTCATCGGGTCTTGGCTGTGAGTAACATAATTATAGATACATCTTTACCCAGTGTGAAAACGGTAAAAGCTTTTGAAATCTTTGGTGCTCTGAAGCTCTGAAGCTGTTTGTGGTTTGTTTCTCTGGCAGAGCTTCCTCTCCCCTGTTGCCTTTGGGTTTGGCTGTGAGTATTTCTCTCAGTATGAGGAGCAAGGCGTCGGGATCCAGTGGTACAACCTGCGCCTGAGTCCTGTGGAGGGAGACTCGTATAACTTCACCACATCTATCATCATGCTTTACGTGGACGCTTTTATCTATGCTGTTGCTGCCTGGTATATCGAAGCTGTGTTCCCAGGTATGAGTGCAGTATTGTGTTTTATATTATTATTATATCATTATATAGTTTATATTATTATATATTATAGTTGATCTATTATTATTATTATTATTATTATTATTATTATTATTATTATTATTATTATTATTATTATTATTATTATTATTATTATCACAGTTTTTCTGTCACAACTGTGTGAAGTATCATTACTTTGTACTAAGATTGCATGTCGATCCTGACTTACACCAGGGGAATACGGGATCCCCAGACCCTGGTACTTCATCTTCCAAATCAACTACTGGGGCGGAGTTCCCCTGGAGGCCGGCATGCCGATCCCCCCCGCGCCAGCAGAGCAAGATGAAGGTAGTATGAGTTTGTGGACGTGAGTGATGCACATCAGTTCAGATAAATGACTTTTTAAAATATCTGATGTGACGTCAGATCACATCGAACCAGAACCTACTGGCCTCGTCCTCGGTGTGAGCATAAGGAACCTGGTCAAGATATACAAGAAAGGAGGCAAGCTGGCCGTCAACCACCTCAACCTGAAGTTCTACGAGGGGCAGATCACGTCGTTTCTCGGCCACAACGGAGCTGGCAAGAGTACCACGATGTAAGGAACGGAAGAGGATTTCAAATCCTCACTTTTCAGTTCCAGCGCTGACAGTGTGTGAATGTTATGGGCAGAAGTTGTGCTTGATGATTTATTGATGAATATGCGTCATGTGTTGTGTCAGATCTGTCCTGACCGGCCTGTTCCCGCCTACCTCGGGGACAGTGTGTATCAATGGGATGGACATCCGCCAAGACATGAACATCATCCGGAAGACCCTGGGCGTTTGTCCACAACACAACATCCTATTTGACATGTGAGGCAAATATGTCGGATATCTACTGGTCTTCTGTCCACAGACACTACTGTCATCATTGTGTTCTGACTCACAGTGGCTCTCACAGTGAAAATGGTGATCGTTGCCTTGACGATTGGCTTGTTCGTCTTTGTGTGTCTCTCTCTTTTAGTCTCACAGTGGAGGAACATGTGTGGTTTTATGGCCGTCTGAAGGGATTGTCAGAAGAAGAGGTGAAGGCTGAGCTGGACACTCTGCTAGACGACGTCGGCCTGCTGCAAAAACGACACGAACAGACCAAAAACCTCTCTGGTGAACTGGCTCGTTTATCTACTGGTCTGTGCAGACATTCTTCACCTTCCAAACCTAACAGACCGTTTTTTCTTGCAGGTGGCATGCAGAGAAAGCTGTCGGTGGTGATAGCGTTTGTTGGAGGCTCCAAGGTGGTTGTTCTGGATGAACCTACTGCCGGCGTTGATCCTTACTCCCGCAGAGGGATCTGGGATCTGTTGCTGAAATATCGCAAAGGTGTGTTATGAAGAGTCGTGCATGACAAACTTGACTTTTGCCTTCATGAGGCAATTTATGTGATGCATGAACTGGACTGCATGAACTTGGACTGCTCTTGAGTTAATCTGACGCGCCTGACACCATAAAAAGACAACTACAACATGTAAATAGCTGAATATCTCCTGCGTCAGACCGGACCATCATCCTCTCCACTCACTACATGGACGAAGCGGAGCTGCTGGGCGATCGTATCGCCATCATCTCCCAGGGGAAGCTGTGCTGCTGTGGCTCCCCACTCTTTCTGAAATCCAGACTGGGATCGGGCTACTACCTCACCGTGGTCAAGAATGAAGGTCTGGACACCAGCACGCCCAGCAGTACGAGTATCAGCACCAGTACCAGCACCAGCACCAACAAACTGCCTCCGGTATCCAAGGTGGGATTAGGCGTTTGAAGCTTAGACTTAGACTTAGACTTTCTTTACTGTCATTGCACAAAAAACACTGTGAGGTATTTCGGCAAACGAAATGTTGTTGCTTGGCTTCCCGTTTTTCACCTTAAGAACTCGCAATACTTTAGTGCTACAGACCTACCAAGAGAATAATAGAGAAAAATAGATAAAAACAGAATCCAAAACAGCAGAATTCAGTGTGAACAGCAGGTTCAAGTGCAACAGCAGAAAAAAAAAAATTCCACAGAATTAGAATCGAAAAAGTATTGCACAGAAACAAACAAATGAAGAACATCCACCGATCTCAGAGGACAGCTCATGTCACGTGGCACCTTGTGTGTTTCAGGACAGTGAGTCCTCCATGAGTGACGACACCGGGCTGGGAAGTGACGGAAGTAGCTCAAGTGAGTTTTCGACTGAAACGTGACTCTCATCTGTGTTAGGTCCATTTCTGCTCTCTGAAGAATAGAAAGTCTGATTTTAACTGTACCTGATGTGACTTCTATGCCCATCGTCGTCTTCATGGTAGACCTTGCGGCATTGCTCTCCCTGGCGCAGCATCACATCCCAGGTGCCAGACTGGTGGAGGAGTCAGGGCGTGAGGCTGTGATTAATCTGCCGCAGGCAGCCGCCAAAAACAGCAGCCTGGCTGTTTTCCTGTCTGACCTGGATCAGAGACTGAGTGAGCTAGGCGTCAGCAGCTACGGCCTATCAGACAGCGCGCTGGAGGAAGTAAGTGTTTTTACTGTTTCGTATTGCTGATCTGACAAAAAACTGCTGAGTAAAAAGCAAGAGGCCGGTACCTCAGAAACCGGCACAATACAAAGATAACAGCAACTCAAACGTGAACACTGTCCATCAGATGTGATGTGACATTTGATCAAAGCCTCATTTGAAAAGAGCAGCACGTCCTATTGGCCACTTTTCCCACCATCTGTGCTGGAGGGCTGGATATTTTTGGAGCAGACGTGGCCAATAGACGTAATAGGCTTTAGCTCAGATAACCTCTGATCTGCAGACGACGATATATGCTCTCTGTGAGTTGGCCTCCTCCTCCTCCTCCCACCTCCCTCTGTCTCGACCTTCTCGACCTGCATAAGGAATATAGTTTGTGAAGAGTTTCCTCTTTTCCAGATCTTCCTGCGCGTGGCAGAGGACACTGGTGTGGATGCTGAACACGAGCAGCAAGCTGATTCTCACCAGAGCCGTCGACCAGCAGCCCAGAGGGACAGTGCACAGGAACCAGAGGCAGGTGCGTGTACACACACACACTCACAGATGTGTGTGTGTGTGTGTTTGTTTGTGTTGTTCCTCACAAAGTGTGTTACATATTGCATCCAAGTCTGCTGTTTTGTCTCCACCCATGATTGTTTTTTTCCATAATGCTGCCAGGAAGGAAAAGGCTTCGTAAGCAAGGTACCAAAAAAAAAAAAAAAAAAAAAACATCTTAGTGGTAGCAGCGCCTGTCTGTGTGATCTCACTCTCATTCGGGACAACATACCAGTGTCTGTGCTCACATTGTGCTTTCATCCTTGTAGATCCCCAAGAGACAGACCTGCTGAGTGGAGATGGCCACGGGGGGGCGCCCCTGAGCGGATGGTGGCTGACCTGGCAGCAGATGAGAGCGCTTTTCATCAAACGCTGGCTTTATGCCCGCAGGAGTCGGAGGGGCTTCTTTGCTCAGGTGATGACAAACACCTCCGACCGCCACTGTGTCTCGATTAGTGATTTTTGTTCTATGAGTGGCCCTGAAGCGCAGTTGCTGTCCTGCTTCAGATTGTTCTGCCTGCTGTGTTCGTGCTGGTCGCCTTGCTCTTCAGCCTTATTGTGCCCCCGTTCGGGAAGTACCCTGCACTGCAGCTACAACCCTGGATGTACGGAGAGCAGTACACCTTCTTTAGGTAGGCCTGCACCACTGCATTACCTAACTAACAGCAGGTTGGAGTGAGTGTCACTGAAAACACTCCCCTTTGACTTTGGACATAGAGAAAGTACCTTCAACCTACATTTATTGAACAGCCAGGAGAGTTTGACTCCTCTGTAAGTGTTTCATTTCATCCTTACAGCAATGATGCTCCTGGAAATCCCGTCATGGAGAACCTGCTGGAAGCTCTGCTCGATGAGCCAGGATTTGGTACCAAGTGTATGGAAAAAGAAGAAGAGGACAACACCACGTAGGACAACTTGTGTACTGTAAACATCCACAAACCAAGAACAGAGTAATGATTCATTATACGCAGCACATCCTTTAGGTTTGCATATCATTAAGGCATAAGGGACTTCTGTTCATTGTCTGTTTTTCTTTTTACAACATGTTGACTCCCTCATCTCTTTGAAGGAGCCGTGGATGCAACAGTGAGCGGGGTGGTTTGTTCATGCGACCACAGGTCTCGTACTCCACCTGGCAAATGTACATCAGAGGCAACTGGAGCAGAGAGAGACCTTCTCCTGACTGTCAGTGCAGCACGGAGGACGTCCGCCGGATGCTGCCCGAGTGTCCCCAGGGTGCCGGTGGACTTCCACCTCCACAGGTCGGTGTGACACCAAACCTGGGCTGATGCAACTGAACGGAGAGAACTTTAACTTGGTGTTGTCATCTGTCTTGCTCTTTGTAAGCAGACAGATGGTACAATTGAAAATTATTTTCTTCATCAGATTAAAAGGCCGACTGGAGATGTCCTCCAAAATCTGACAAGTTATAACATGTCGGATTACCTCGTGAAGACCTACTCACAAATCCTCAAGAAAAGGTTTCTAAGTTAATCAAGTCTGATATATTCTCTCTATAGCTTTCTTTCTTTTTCAATTTTCCATTTATAGCCATTTTGATCCCTGAAGATTTCAGTTTTACGGTAATTCATATCAATGGACAGCCCATAATCTGTATTCAGGGGTCAGAATTCCTTTGCTATGCAGACATGTATGTGTTGGTTTTACCCTCAAAGCAACATAATAATATGTGTCAAAATCCTGTTTCCTTTTATGTGTCATCAACAGCCTGAAAACCAAAAAGTGGGTGAATGAATTCAGGTGAGTTGAGAACTGGTTTGAGAACAGCTTGAACTGTTTTACTCAACTTCCCTGAGTTATTCCAAGTGAAATCATCGCGCTGCAGGTACGGAGGCTTCTCCCTCGGGGGCGGTGCCACCCAGGCGTTACCTCAGGGCCATCATGTTGAAGACTCCATCGCGGCAATCAGAACTCGTTATGCAGTTCCACAGGTACAGTTTCACCTTTTATGGGGTGTGTTTCATCACCCCTGCTGTGCTGTGGCCTCAAATGAATGCATTGTGTTTTGGTTCGTCACAGAACAGCTCAACAGATCATCTCCTGAACAGATTACCTGGTTTTCTTGGAGGATTGAACAGTCAAAACAATGTCAAGGTCAATGAATGAGTCTTTATGTCTCCCACTGGAAATGACAGTCTCATAGCCGGGGTTGTCCTGAATTGTGTTTGTCTCCACTGAATGCAGGTGTGGTTCAATAACAAAGGTTGGCACGCTATGGTGTCCTTCGTCAACGTGCTGAACAATGGCCTGCTGAGAGCCAGCCTGCCTCCGGGTCCAGAGAGGAGAAGACACGGAATCACCGCCTACAATCACCCGCTCAACCTCACCAAGGAGCAGCTCACTGAGATCGCCATGTTAGTTCTCTGCATCGTGGAGAACTCAATGTATTAGTTGTGTATTTTTTGTGTGCACAGTGTGTTTACTGACCTGTTTTTGTCTTCCAGGATGACCACGTCGGTGGACGTTCTGGTTTCTATCTGTGTGATGTTCGCCATGTCTTTTGTGCCAGCCAGCTTTGTCCTCTTCCTGATTGAGGAGCGCGTCAGCAAAGCCAAACACCTCCAGTTTGTCAGCGGCGTGAAACCAATCCTCTACTGGCTGGCAAACTTCACCTGGGACATGGTCTCCTCAACATCTTTCTTTGAGAATAACTAGTTTACAACATTATGTATCATCAGATTGAGTGGAATGTTTTACAGAATCTTTAAAATAATCTATTCAAGAGGGCACCCTCTTTCACAGTAGCGTGGATTAGACGTGGAGTGAATCATTTCATCTTCCTCCTTTCACTGAAGTGCTCTTGATTATCTGTTTTCAGTTGAACTACACGGTCCCAGCCACCATGGTGGTGCTGATCTTCATCAGTTTCCAGCAGCAGTCGTACGTCTCAGAGACCAATCTGCCTGCTCTCGTCCTCCTTCTGCTGCTCTACGGGTACGTTCACTGTACGAACACAATCATCATGGGATTGGGGTCTTTTTTTTTTTTTAATTCCATTTAGACTCACCTCACTTGTGTGTTCAATGTATTTCATGCTGCACAGAATTAAAGTCGATGATGCCATGAAGTACATCCAGATGTCCGTCTGTGCTGTGGCCATGTGTTTGTTTTGTATTAAATGGAACGTGTGTGTCTTGACCTGCTCTAATCAACTGTCGTAGGTGGTCCATCACCCCTTTGATGTACCCGGCATCCTTTATATTCAGCGTTCCCAGCACCGCCTATGTTGTTCTCACCTCCGTCAACCTCTTCATTGGAATCAACGGCAGCGTGGCCACGTTTGTTCTGGAGCTGTTTGTAGATGAGGTAAAACTGCATCACTGCGACAATACAATTATATTGTGACTGTGTAAGACTGTAGGTAAAACTGAGGAATAACATTTGAGTCAACTTGTGGAGCGATTTATTTGTGTCTTTGTTCTCTTCAGCATTTGAACGAGGTGAACAGGATCCTGAAGAAGGTGTTTCTCATCTTCCCTCATTTCTGTTTGGGAAGAGGACTCATCGACATGGCCAAGAACCAAGCTATGGCAGACGCCTTTCAGAGACTGGGTACAGAGATCTTTGATTCTCAAGAGAAACTAGACAATTCCTCTTCGAGACATTTTGTGGTAGTGCTGTCAAACTGTGCTGGAAAAGTGTGTTTCATGTCTCTTCAGGTGCCAGACCGACCTTGGACCCTTTTCAGTGGGACTTTGTGGGGAAGAACCTCTTTGCGATGGCAGTGGAGGGTGTCGTCTTCTTTATTTTCACCATACTACTGCAATACAACTTCTTTGTTCGCTTCAGGTCAGAACCACTTTGGCTTTTTTCTTGTTCTTCTAGCTGGCTTCATTTTGGGAACATATTGTGTGCGTGAGTTTGGCGAGACCTTTTTTTTTTTTTTTTTTTTTTTAGGCCATGGTGGTTCGAGCCTGAGATTCCCACTCTTGGTCCAGAGGATGAAGATGTGGCCAGGGAGAGAGAGAGGGTGAAGGGGGGCAAAGCCCAAACTGACATCCTCACCATGATTGACCTCAGCAAGGTACAGCTAACATCCAAACAATCGGAGTGTTCACTGCGGTATGAATCCCTGTTTTTTTTACTGGGGCAGCGTGTGTTGAATTTTTCAGATTTACAAAGCAGGCAGGAAGCCGGCAGTGGATCGTCTCTGTTTGGGGATCCCTCATGGCGAGGTGACACAAATATATAAGACACAAAAACATCTCAGAAACATGAAACACAACACAGTGAATTTGGAACAAGACAAAGGAAGTAAAGTGTAAATATTGATCTGCTCTCCAGTGTTTTGGCCTGCTTGGGGTGAACGGAGCAGGGAAAACGTCGACATTCCGCATGCTGACAGGAGACACATCCATCACCTATGGAGAAGCTTTCCTCAGTCAGCACAGGTTACAGATGCTCCTCAGCACCCAAAATGTAGGCTCATCCGCTAAATGGTCTAAGTGTCTTTCTGCGTTACCCAGTGTCCTCACAGAGATGGAGCGAGTCCACCAGCTGATGGGTTACTGCCCACAGTTTGACGCCATCAGCGACTTACTGACTGGTCGGGAACATCTGGAACTGTATGCTCGTCTGCGCGGCGTGCCAGAGGAGTCTGTCACTAAGGTAGCATACAAAAGAAACGTGTGTAACACATTACCTGGTGTTCATATATTTAACTAAAGTACCTGAATTCGTGTCACCTTTTGATTCATTAGGGAACTCGAATGTACCTTGTCTGTTGTCCCTCAGGTGGCCCAGTGGGGGGTGAAAAAGCTGGGACTCAGCCAGTATGCTGAGCTGGAGGCTGGAGGTTACAGCGGAGGCAACAAGAGAAAGCTCTCCACTGCCATCTCGCTCATCGGGGCCCCACCCGTCATATTCCTGGTGAGAATTTGGTGCAATTGGCAACATCTGAGCTGTGGAGGCAGGAAATGTTTGTTTCTGCTGCCCCTAGTGGCCAAAATAGCTTAATGCAAGATCAAATAAGAAACATCTTTAGTACGGAAGGACATATTCGGGTCAGAGGATGTTTAAAGACACATATTACAAGACCCCCCTCCCAGTGAAAGAGAACTATTAGGCTTCACAAAAGTTGGTGACAAAAACGACTAACTACGTGATTCACGCCAGGATGAGCCGACCACTGGCATGGACCCAAAGGCGAAACGGTTCCTGTGGAACTGCATCCTCAGTGTCACCAAGGATGGGCGAGCTGTCGTTCTTACCTCCCACAGGTAGGAGGGGATGTTCTCTCAATACAAGTCTGTGGCGACACACAGATCACACATTCCATGTCTTTGAACCTGCGCCTGTTATGACAGTATGGAGGAGTGTGAGGCTCTCTGCACCAGAATGGCCATTATGGTTAACGGCAGGTTCCAGTGTCTTGGATCTGTGCAACACCTGAAGAACAGGTAATCACACGTCCCGCTATGTGCACCTGTATTCAGATCACAACACCCCCTGTCTTCACCCACCCCCCCAGCTGCATCCACTGACCCTCAGCCTGTCATGCCCTGATAAGTTCAGAAACCATCTGACGTGGTCCATCTTCCAGGTTTGGGGACGGGTACACCATCATCCTTCGCCTGGCAGAGTGTGACTCCAGCCCGGACTCATGTCCCGTCAACACGTACATGAAGAGCTCCTTCCCCAGCATCGAGCTGAAGGAGCACCACCACAACGTGCTGCAGTACCAGCTGCCCTCCCGCGCCTGCGTCCTGGCCCGCGTCTTTGACGTGCTGGCCAATAATTGTGAGGAGCTGGGCGTCGTCGACTTCTCTGTGTCACAGACCACCCTGGACCAGGTGAACCAACTGGGATAGAACAGTGTGGGATATTTGATAAGCAGCTTTCTTCCTGTCTGGTGCTTTTTTGGGGGCTTTTGAATGACCAGAAAATACATTTTGGTTTGACACTTAACCTTCCTTTTCAGGTGTTTGTCAACTTTGCAAAGGAGCAGACTGATGACGACCAACTCACTGACGTCGTGATCAGCAATGGGAACGCTCTGACCAACGCGGCCACCCCGCCCACCCAGACTATCCCTCCGATCGTCCAAACGCATCAGACATCAGTTCCAGCGACGCATGGGAAGTCTTCTGCAAAACAAAAAGCGACTAAATCCAAGTCCAAAAAGGTCAAATCGCAACCAGAGGACGCAACTGTGACTAGCAGCAGCAGCAGCAACTGGGGCGCTCAGGGCGAATCGAGTAGATCCAGTGAGTCCAAACACAGAACAAATAGTAACGATCCCTCTGCGCTATTTATTGTTGGGACCGACGCACAGGACACCCCAGTGTGACGCAGTTGAGGACAAACTGCTTTGGTGTACGGTCAGTTTCTCCATTTAGCTTCCAGATGCAAAGGTTCATCGTAGTCGGTAAGTCGTGGACAGTGGGAAAGAATGTAAAGAAGCTTGAAACGGACTCCTGGTAATTAAATTCCTTTCCTGAATTATTAATGCTTCCAAAAATGGCTTTGGTGCCTTGTTCGCCTGTTAACAGACCTGCAACCTTGTTTGTTTTACTATCTAATCACTCCAAAGTAAGTTGTTACACCAAACGAATATTGTTTCAGGTTAAAGACAGAGTCATGGGGTCCTCAGGGATCAATCATCAGACCTCTCACCTATGTTTCGCACTTTAAAAGAAGAAAATGCTGCACACACTGGAATCATACCTCTTGTACTTGTAACAAATCATGATGAAATCATCGTTTTTATACACATCACGATGTGATGTGTTGTTCTTGTTCAGAATTGAGTTTCTCGTTGAGAGAGACAATCCTTTACATGAAGGTCTGATCTCTGAATACCTCTTTAGTATTTATTGATATTCTTCAAAGTGTTTCTGTTTTATAAGTCATCCTTTGTCTTGGTGTTATTTTTGAAAACCTTTTTTTTTTTTTTATTTAATGTCATTTGGTGACAGAATATTCACGTTGGGCATTATTCTACTTTTTGAGAAATGTGTATTGCACTCTGAAAATCTATATTAAATTATGTTACAGTTGGAAATAGAAATACTGTTACATCATGGATGCGATGCAGAAAACTAAGACTAAGATCTAAAACATCAGACTTTTTTATTTGCTTGTTTGAAACAATTTTTATTCTGACAAAATGTACTGTAATGTTACATATTAAGTTTAGGCTTGAGGCCAACTGTCAGGTTGTATTCCAGACTTGTATTAGGCTACTTGTGGACATTGATATGTCATCTATCCTACTGAATGTACTCTGAAGGTGTCTCACCTGAACATTGTACTTGAGCATTCATGTACCGTGCACTGTATGCTGACAATATGCTAGTAAAGTCAACGTCTGTATGTGTGGTGTCTTGTTCTCATGGGTAAAAGGTTCCTGCATCATTTATACAACAACAACTTCAGCATGTTGAAAGTCAGGAGGTTTGTATTTCTCATGGTGAACTTTGGTTCGGAGCGTAGAAGAGGAAGGTGCTGCTGTCTCCCTCCATGTTCTGCTTCTCCTGAGACAACCGGAAAAAGAAAAAAAAAAAACATTTTCAATACAATTTCTTTAACCGTGATGTGTCGTTTCAGCTCTCATCGATTTCATGATGGAGTTTGTGTCAGTCAAGGTTAACGTGTCCTTTGGTCATATGACCTTGCTGTAAATCTACAGTGAATGCAGGTTTGGGGTTTTTTTTTGGGGGGGGGGGGGGGTTGCCCTTGTCAATTATCTGTGCTTAATGATACAGGAAGTTAGTTGCAGCACTTCCTGACCGTTGAAGTAACTCATAGGCTGTTGCATGATGATGAACCTGCACTGCACGGGAGCTTGTGGTAAAAATGGAAGCTGTGATTGCAAGAAACACCATCTGTTGAATGTTGTCATATCTAATTTCTTACGACACCCACCACATATATATTGTATTTTCAGCTTTCCACCACCTAAGAAAACTATTGAATGTTTAAAAAAGGTACATACATTATAATGGAACAACACAGTTGAACTTTTAAAGTTCTAAAAACTGATATCTACTTAGGTGTCTCTCCTAATTTTTTTTTTCCTCTGATAACTTGCTTTCCTTCCATGTTTCAAAATTGCACATTTCAGAATCTTCTCCAGAGTTATCTCAACAGTTCAAGTTGCCCTCAGATGTTTCTCACTGAGCTTTCATGCAGAACAATCAGCTGTCAGCCTATGAAGCTGGCTGTCATGGCAACAGACCTACAAACAGCGAACCTTTCCACTGGGTGTCAAGATGCATTATTTTGGACGACTAAATAAGTTTTATTTTGTAAATTGAAAGGTTTAATGGGGCAAAGATAGTCTCTGACGTAATGACTCACACAAGACACAAAAAAAGTGTCATATTAGATTATCACACGTTAGCTTCCTTGATGATCGTTAAATCTCAATATCAGCAATCACACGACAGAGCAAAGTATTATTTTGCAGTCAACTTTAGTGTTTTATTCAATACATTCGTTATTCCAAACAGTCAGCTGTCTATAGAAGTTTGTTTTAGCTTTCTTTATCTTGATCCTATCTAGTTAGTGAGACGTTCAGGTGTTTTTATGCTGTGAGTGGATGACATGAGTGATTTACTGTTCGGGACAGAGTGAGAGCTCTTTCTCTCAGACTGTCTCTGTTGGAGGTGGGAGGGCAAGAGCTATTTCTGTTCAGTCCCAAGCTAACAGCAGAATATTGCCAGGGTGGTAACTTCTCTGTCATTACAGCGACTTATATTTAGACGCTTTTTTTGGCCCACGCATTGGGTACTGTTCGTCTTTTTTTAAAAAAAGATGGTCGTCTTGACAGATAACAATGAAGATCAGGATTATATGTGAGTGAAATGACGAGACTGCACCGATAGCGACACTGATAATTAGCCTACATTTATTAGCTCTCTTAGCATTCGTCAGCATTTTGAATAATACCGTAAATACTGCGTACTCAAAAATCGATGTTTGTGCATTATCATGATCACATTCGACAGATATGACAGTAGGTAATTTGTTTAAGGCTACACATGTAGCTTATCCACTGTCATTGTTAGCCTTATAGCTGCTAACGTGTTACAGTATCAGGGTTATTTTGTATGTGTGCACCTAAACACCTTTATTTTGATGCTACCACCGTTAAAAACGGCGGTATTTTGATTTTAAATGTATTTTCAAATTGTTTGTTGATGTGTTCAGATGAGTGACAGAGCTGTCTTGTATAGAACCCTGGTTCCCTGTCTATTTCCTATATCTATTTTCTGTCACAAATGGTGATACTGTGTGTGTAGCTTCGCAAACCCAGACACGTAGACATGTAAAGTAATGATTCCCGAAACTTGGAGCTGTAGTGTTGTGAACCTGCAGGATAAATATTGCATCCGCGGTGTGTGAGCAGCTCACAGGCCGACAATCAGTAACCCAACACCCACTGACCTACATCTGCAGATGAAGATGTTTCGACCCACTTAACATGATGAAATGGATTCTAACACATTTTAAGACACCTTGCACGGAGATGAGCATGTTTGCCATTTTTCACCTTTTGTTTGTGCTTTTGGTTTCGCCATTTAAAATTCCCATATTGTTTTTAATTCAGAATGCAACTACAACAGTATTTCACTGCTGGAAATTCCACCTGTAGGGTGACACAGATTCTAAACTTATTATAAATGAATTAATAATTAATTATCATGAATCATAAATTATCTTTTTTTTGTCATTGCTCCAAAAAGTAACATTTCCTGCTATTGTCAGTATGTAACCTGTATGTGGTCCAGCACTTAAATTTGTAGAAGTACAAACAAATGTCAACATACACATATAGTTCTTCCGTGTTGATAATGTGGACAATTGAAAAATAATGAGGAAAAAATAGTGCTAGTTAGTATCTTTTCAGTGATGATATGACATAGATCAGTCCGGATGGAAATTAACTGTCTCTGTTGTTGCGTCCTCATAATAAAAACCCAAAACACCAGAATTGTTGATGAGCTGATGGTCAATTCTACTGCATTTTCCATTACTTCTAAGAATCAGGAGAGTATAGTTCCCCAGTTAGTTATTTAACATGTCTTTATGCTGATTTTATGAAATGTGGAAAAGCTGAAACAGATTCCTATTCCTTTTCCAGCCTGATTGAGGAGCGGAAATGCACCTCTCTGCCCAACTCTCCTGCCAAGCGAGTGTCTCCCTCCAAAAAGAAGCAGTTATTTATCACCCAAGCCATCCGCAACTCTGACCTCATACCCCGGGCCAAAGGAAAGAAGAGCCTCCGTCGACAGGAGAACAGTAAGACAAGCTCCAGTGATCACGACATAAAATGATTGTAAAAACTCATTTCAAGCATGAGAATTCAAATGACTTTTAGGGTTTGTGTACATCACCATTATGTGTCCGTTCCCACCTTTTCTGGAAATCAGCACGCTATCTCGCTAACCTTCTTGAGAGGGATGAGTGTTCCAAAGATGACCTGGAGGTCTGCAGCACTCCAGCAATCCCGTCCATCTTCACTGAGGCCTGCACCAACAGTTACTATGTGGAGGTACTTTGTTGCTCCTTTAAAGATTTGGACTTTTCAGACATAGTTTTCTTGCTTACCCCTATTTGCAGTTGCATGTTTAGGAGTCTTCATGATGTGTAGTGTGGAAATACCCAAATAAAAGGTATTAAATGTGTATATATGTATGTCTTAAACCGTGTAATACAACACCGGAGTACCGTAATTACACGACTAAAGCCGAGTTACCGCTGGCTTTGTGATAGTATGTAGTATACGGTGGGTGTTAAAGGGTTAAGCCATCAGTCATCCATTGCTCCTTTGCTCTTTAGCCATGGAGTGACTTCATGAATTGCTCTGGAGAGGAGCAGGAGAGACTCTTGTCTCTGCTCGAGCAGAAAAACACCCTCCGTCCCCTTAAAGACCAGAGGAATGGTGAGCCTGTCGTCTTCAAAGTCCAGCGTGTGTTTTGCTGCCTTTGTTTGATATGTTCACGTCTCCGCAGTAAATCCCGCCTTCACCGCTCAGGACTGCTTTCAGAGAATCGATCGAAGACTTCGAACGACTCTGAGGCGGAAACAAATCCCACTGGTGAGTCTCGACTCCGGCCATCAGCCCGCTTCGACCTGCCATTGTATGACTGTGTGTCTTCTCATCCTCCCAGGGAACTCTTGAAGTGCTTGAGGAAAACCTCGTGAGCTTCTTCAATGCTCAGCCTCACTCAGTTTACACAACCAACCTTGCCAACAGGTAGAATTTATTTCTTTTTGTCCGTCAATTTGCCCTCAATCCCTTCGGCTTCCTGTCACGTTAAATGGACAGTGAAGGTCTGACATCTGATCCCTGCAGTAATGTGAAGTGATATGTTCGACAGAATTGGTCATTTTGGAACATGTTGACTTCTATAAACCTTCTTTCTCTTGGAGAAGAGTGGCCCATGTTCCTTCAGTATGTTAAAAAAAACATGTAACTAGTAACTAGTTTCACTTCTGATCCACATCGTTGTATTTCGATTAGTCGAAACAGCAACAAACAACTGTGCTGAAACAACCATTTACAAATATGTAAGAAAGGGGAGAACAAATCAGGGGAACGGGAAAGGCTCTGGAAGCCTTTGAATTCCCTCTGAATGCAGCGGATTGTTTCTCTGAGTAGGTCGTGTCTTGTTTGTTTGTTTGTTTGTGGATCAGCTTTGAGAGGCTGCTGCTTCATGCCGTGTGCCAGTATATGGACCTCGTCTCTGCAAGTGAGTGTAAACACATTGTTGCGGTTTATTTCTCTATTTCTTCATACTGCCTATGAGTTCATGTTGTAGGAAGTACTTATCTCATGCAACTGGGTACCGTATTTTCCGCACTATAAGGCGCACCTAAAAGCCTTCAATTCTCTCAAAAGCCGACCGTGCGCCTTATAATCCGGTGTGCCTTATATATGGAGCAATACTTATCCACAACAGGTCTCGCAACCCGGGAAGCAGCTATTTTCTACCGTAGAAGAAGTAGCGCGCGGTGCATGCTGGGATATATAACTGTGCGTCGCACACATTTTCATTTACATATGTGTGTGAAGACCCCAAAATGACTCCTTTCAAGAGACACGCCTACGCTAGGCTATCAGTCACGCAGCAGAACATGGGAATAGAGCAGCAGAGAGAGAATTCAACATTTATGAATCAATGGTGCGGAAGTGGAGGAAGCAACAAGATGACCTGGGCCAAGTAAAGAAGACATAACAGTTTCCGAGGGACACTCCATAGTGGATGCATAACGCAAACCCAGCCACTACTGAAGCTTCCAATCTATGCCCTTTATAATGCGGTGCGCCTTATATGTGAAAAACGTTTTAGAATATGCCATTCATTGAATGTGAGCCTTATAATCCAGTGCGCCTTATAGTGCAGAAAATACGGTATATGAATAATAACTTGTTCTCGTATGTTTTGCTTGTTTATACATATAACGTCTGAATGAAGCGTTTGCGTGAGATTCTTTAAACGAATATGGCTATTTTTTTCGGTTTACACAAGCCTGTTTGCAGCTCAGTCTGTTACAATCACCTGAAAGTGATCAAAGTCTGTCGTTGGACCCCTCAGGCACCGACTCCAACGGGTCACGTCAAACTGAAGTGGTGAACAAACAAGAGGAGTTCCTTCCTCCCACACTTCTGCTTTCCGCCTACCTGGACCAGATGAGCTGAGACGGGGTGACACCTGTTCCCCGTCCCCTCCCCCCTGTCAGACACAGTCATACAAACTGAAACATGCCTGCATCCCGTTGCTCTGGTTGGTCTCTGGTTTCTGTTTTTGTTTTGTTTTTTTTAAAGTTTCTAACAAAAACATCCATCATCAAGAGAATCAGTGAAAAAATACAGACACGACAACTCGTATGACGTCATCATGTTATTTTCCACTTTGTACAGTGATTGTAAAATCATTGTAAACTCCTTTGCCTTGATCACTGCTTGGCACAGAAATCTACATTCTACTTATGTACTTACAGTGTTAGCTGGCTGCCTTTTCTTCCATCTAACATCCATCGGGAGTTCCGTTTGAGTTAGGAACATCTGTTTGCCAACATGAGGTTCACACAGCAGAAAGGTAACACTGCCAAACATCAGGTCTTCACATTCAGCTCGATGGTGACAGTGTGTGTGTGCGCGTGTACTCGCTAGGACTTTTTTTTTCTCCTGTGTAAAGCGCAGCGCAGCATCAGTTTTGAAATCATGAATGTCTTTCAGGAACAGCTCCTGAATTCAACCCTCACATGGAAGTTTCCACTGTACATTCGTTGTTCCTCTGTCATGGTAAATAGACGATGACAAAAGCACACAGGCTGCCGCGTCACGTGAAATAAAGAATTAAAATAGTAAAATAGAGCCTGTGCCCAGTGTATAGAAACTGCAGCTTCGTAGGGGAGGGAGAGAGTCTTTAGTGCTGGATGAAGATGTAAAGGTGCTCATACAGTGCGTCGGTAAATGCATCACTGCCTGGAGGATTAGCCTGGAGGGTTTGTCTAAGTAGTTCAGCATGACTAATCATCTATATGCACAGACATACCACACAATGTACATATGCAGTAAATGTCAAAGGTGTGAAAGCACAGCTTGTAATACTTGTCGAGTTTAAAAAAAAAAAAAAAAGAAAAGGGAGTTCTTAACTGTAAAATGTATGATAATAAGTCGCATTCTTTGGGTAGAGTGTCTTCAGGAGTTATAGGTCCTTTGGATCTGCCTCCTGCACTAATGTGCATGTTGTAACGCTTCATCTAGGTTTTCTTAGTCTGGGGGGGCCCATGTCCCTGGTACATCGGTCACTCAGGTGTGAGTGGTAGTCCGTCCTTCATGTGGTCCTGATGAGCCGGTGACAGGTCCAGGGTGTTCCCTGACGTTCACCCACTGACAGATGGGATTGACCCCACCACGACCGCGAACCCAGTGACGGGTCATGTTTGACAGTTAACAAACTCAGGTTCTTCCACTAAGCCTGCTTTGTGAATCCGGCCCTGGATGTGTTCACTCTGCGTTCATACCACGCTGCATATTTGTGTGTGCGAGTGTGTCCAAGCTGCTGTGACTCCAGAGCATTTGACCACCCACTGCACGCTCCTGTAGAGAGGTCATGTCATGAGTCATGTTTAAAAAAAAAAAAGGCAGACACATTTAAAGTGGATTTTATTTAAATGTGGTTCATTTACAACGATGTTGAAGCGGAGTGAGTGTTTCATCTCCACATATAAACACATACAACCCTGGAAAAGCACGTCTGCCTTATAAACACAACTTTCTAGGTTTGTTTGTGGGGGGTTTTTGTACATAGATTTCTACATTTGTACCCGACTGGGTTTTGGAAATGCATATTCAGGTTATGTAAAACAACAATGTTAAGGTGCATATCGTCAACAACCAAAGTTGGTGCGTTTGTTGCGTAGGAATCCAAATGCTCAGGCTTTCAGTTCTGAATGTCATATTGTGATTTCACGTGGTGTTGTTTTCACTGTGCTGTAAGTCTTCCGCAACGTTTAAGCACGATAATCTTAGCGCGATGCCAACGTAGAGAAAGAATTGTACTGTAAATATTGATCTGACTTGTGCCAATTGGTATTACAAAAGCCTGTAATTGTGTGAAAGCTTTACAGACTAGCCTGAAACAGTTCATGTGTACATAGTGTGTGGTACGTATGTACGTCTGAAAAGGCCGTTTTAATAAATGTCCGTTGAACTCTGATATTTTCTGTTGGTCCTTTGTTAATTAAGTAACAGATTCTTTGTGTGATGTCCTTTTATCTGCAGCTTTTCCTTTCTTGCTGTGGTTGAACTGTTTCCCTTTCGACTGGTTTACTGTGCGGTGAGTTTTGGCCACTAGATGTCACTGTTGTATAAAGGAACATCTGTTGGACCTGGTGGAGGAATTTGCCTTTAAATTCGAACATATGGTTTACAGGTTGCTTTCACAGTATCATTTACATGTCCTCAGAAGCACTACTGAACTGTATATAAAACATTTAATATATACAACCAATGAAGAGGAACTGATATT
>JBBMJM010144543.1:0-11224 GCA_037832705.1 Centriscus cristatus
ACATTAAAACATTTCACCTTGTGGGACTAATAAATGCTGCAGGATTCATTTATTACTTGTTCTCTTGTTTAGAAATGTTTTCGCTGAGTCATCCTGTGTCACCAGTCACGGTAAACGTCTTTTGCGTGAAAGACGAATCCTGTTTAACACTGACAAAGTTAGTCCTGAACCTGAGGACACATGAAAGTGACTCAGAAATATCAGATCTGTGTCACAAATGATTAAAGTGGTCTAGTTTCAGGCCGGGATGCCGCCGACTCTCAGCTTCATCCCGAGCAAACTAGGAAAGAAATGTCACTGTTCACTGAGGTATTTGTGGTTTTGGATGTCAAAGGAAGTGATAACACTGAAGAAGAGGATACGTTTGAATACTTTAAAGGTCATATTCATGCACGTACCCTAATATCTTCATCCGCTGTCGTGCAGAGGTTCGTACCGACTCACAGGAGGAACACGTCGGACTACAGCAGCGACAGCTCCAGCACGGGAAACTCTCCGGAGACGCAGCACAACGTGAGTGACTCCGCTTCAGGTGTTTGCGGTGAAACTCTGTGACCTGCTGCCACGTCCTAACGGTGTTTCTGTGTCTCTGGAGGCGTTCGGCTTTAGGCCCTGGAGGAACCCCTATTATCTGACCTCCAGGTGGCTGCGCTACAACGTGGGTTGTCAGTTTCATTCATAGATAGCAGCGTCTATCTATGATGGACACAAGGTGTCCAACGTCTCCAAAACCATTCGTTCATTTTGAACTTGGATTTGGACAATGACCGTCTCAGTGTCGTGGATTTACGAACTTCATTTCATCCCTGTTCTGTGTGATGTGACTTACACATCTACACATTCTCATTCTATGTGCACGTGTACTTTCATGGGGGAATAGTTCTCGAACGTTTCATGGCTCAGTCACTGAAAGAGACAATGCAAGAAAATGTGCTTGAAACAAGTGAAAAAGATCTAAAAAAGAAGTTATGATGTGTTTTATGTTACGTTTGAAGAGATGTTATGGTGAGAAATGAGACATTTTGACTCAAAAGAAAATTATTCTTAAAGATATCATATTCGTAAAGTTTCCCCTTCATGCCTGGAACCTCGTCAGAAAGTTTCCGGACCCCACTTTGAGAACCCCTGTCCGAGACAAACAGTGATATGATAATTATCTGTGACTGATGTGACGGGACATAAAACCGTATGACCCCAACGGACCTTTGTTACTTCAGGTGCAGAACTTGGAGAAAGCCGGAATTCTCAACAAAACAAAAGTATCTGAAAACGGCAAAAAAGTCAGGTACAGTCAGTCTGTGTGTACGGTGTCACGTTGGTCGGTGTGTTCGGTTGTTTCGTTCGTGGTTCTGTTATATCAGAGACACATGTTGTAATTCTTCAACACGTTTTATTTACAACATCTGTCTGTTCAACAGCCTGTATAGAACTCTTATGATTCTCAATGACAGTTTCATGTTTAACCTGCGTCTGGGTCCGACGAGCGACGTTCTAGTTCTGTCTGACACCGTTCTCTCCCCGTCTAGGAAGAACTGGGCCCAGACATGGACGGTTCTTCATGGCGGAGTGCTGACGTTCCACAAAGACCCAAAGTCGGCAGCGACCGGCTCCTCGGTACGTGAAACACTCCAGTAATACTCGGATTGTTCTGCCGTCTTTGTAGGAAAGCTGTGTCCCAGCTCAGGTGGCATTCTGAACATTTCTGAGAGGATTTCTGGGTCAGATGTTCTGGACCCAGTTCCATTTGCTGTTTCCCTGTGAGGAGAAATGAAGCAGCAGCAGCAGTTACGTCAGATCAACGTCGAGTGAAACTGCAGACAAACCCTCGGGGGTCATGAGCTCACGTTTTTTTCTTTGTCAACAGTTTTTGTCTGACGCAGCGTGTTTCTTTGGAATGCCGCGCCGTCGGTTTCGTAAACAACTGAATTATCTGTGCAGAACAAAACCAATCAGATCGTCCCGGAGGTCACGGTGGACCTGCGAGGCGCAGTGATTGGCTGGGCCTCCAAGGACAAATCCAGCAAGAAGAATGTGTTAGAGGTTGGTTGTTGTTGCAGTGAAAAACCTTCTTTTGTAGAGATGCTATTGTAAGAATCATTTATCAGTGATTGGTGAACGAGTGATGAACGAGTACGCGGGATCTAAGGGATGAGTTTAGTTCTCTTTTGTGTCTCGTTGTCTCTCCTCCAGTTAAAAGGCAGGAACGGCGTGGAGTTTTTGATTCAGTACGACACCGAAAGCATCATCAATGACTGGCACAAAGTCCTGACGGACACCATACGACAGCTTGTAAGTGTGTTTCGGCGACAGCGAGAGGGTCCCTGGCTAGATTCCTAGCCTTGGGTTCTCTCTGTGCTCTGCCCTTATTTGTGCTTCTCTCTGGGTACTCCGGCTTTCCAAAAGCATGCCAGGTTCATTGGTTACTCTGTTAAAAAAAAACTGTTACGTCTAAGTAATTACTCACCAACGCTGGTGTTAGACAGGAAATGACACCAGTCTCTCAGAAATGGAAAGCTAGTTGGTTAGCTTAGCTTATTTTTATCCAACTGTGGCATGTACCAGCACCTGTAATCACTAGTTAGTACGTAAAATATTTGCAAATCTGCACAAACGTAAATCCATGGTGTTACCAAAGGGTCCTTACCGCTATAAGGTTTTCAATGCAGCCAGCCACGATGTCTGTTTCACCTGCAGGTGAAAGCTAAGCTAAGCTAAGCTAACCGATATATGTTTGAGAGATGAGTGGCAGCAGTCTACTGAGAGTGTGTGTGTGTGTGTGTGTGCGTGTGCGTGTGCGTGTGCGTGTCAGGAGTACCAGGACCATCATTCAGAGGAGGAGGACGGGGACTTGTATGAGAAGATTGGCAGCTCGGAGAGGGACGATAAGTTTGTAGGCAGCATAGAGAAGCGAAGATGTAAGTTCTGCTTTGAGAACCGTGATGTCGTCTCTCTGAGAGATGAGATGAATCCGCTCCACCAAGAACAACGTTTAAAAAAAATCAAAGCAAAAAACGGTTTTACTTTCTCCAAGCCTCCAGGCCGAGTGTCACCAGCGCTGGCGGAGACACAGACCAGAAGAGGGTTCGAACCAAGCTGATGAAGTTCCTGATGAAACGACCCACACTTCAGTCTGTGAAAGAGAAAGGATACATCAGAGGTTGTTTCTAGTTAGAAGTTAGAAGTTCTTAATTAGAAGTTAATGGACTCAAGACGTTTCATCCCAACTGACACTTTGTATCCAAACAAATTTTCTCAAAGTATGTTTCCCAGCACTTAACCACTGCGACCTATTCTTAAATTTCTCATTCAAACATTGCTTTTGTATCATATGTGTTAATAGTTAGTTAATAGTGTCAGTACGTGTGATCTGACTAATGACCAACTAATGTCCCCATCGCCCTCAGACAACGTGTTTGGTTGTCATCTGGCCACATTGTGTACACAAGAGAGGACCACAGTTCCTAGTTTTGTGGAGAAATGTATCAAAGCAGTTGAAAAAAGAGGTAAGACACCTCACTGGGGTGAATTATAGCAACACACACACACACACACACACACACACAGACATTTTTTTCGGTGTCCAGACCGAGGCTGACGTGATGATTTGCAGGTTTGGACATCGACGGACTCTACAGAGTCAGTGGGAACCTCGCTGTCATTCAGAAGCTGCGTTTCAAGGCAGATCACGGTAAACTCAGGCTCTCTCCTGTGCATTAGTGTGGCTCTCAGCGCCCCCTGCTGTGTCCTAAGATGTACTGCACCTGCTTTATTCCAACAGAGGAACTGGACCTGGAGGACGGCCAGTGGGAGGACGTTCACGTCATCACGGGGGCACTGAAGTTGTTTTTCCGAGAGCTTCCAGAGCCACTTTTTCCATATAGCCATTTTAATAAGTTCATCTCAGCCATCAGTAAGAATATTTTTGATTTAGTACATCTAATTCTTTTGTTGCAGCTAATTTGTTCAATTGCCATCATCCATTGTGATTATTACTTTGGTCTAAAACCAACAAATACGTATGTCTCTGGTTATATTTTTAATATCTATCAGCAATCATCACTTTCTCGTGTGTTTTGTCTAGGGATTCCTGATTACAGCTCCAAAGTGTGTTGTATTTATGAGCTGGTCAAATCACTTCCTCCATCAAATCATGATACAATGAAACTCCTTTTTGGGCATTTACGCAGGTAAACAGGCACACATTGTGTTAGAAAGTGTGTCGCGTGAGCTGCTGGACACACACAAAACTAATATATTACATTTTTTTCCTCTGACAGGGTGATTCAGTATGGGGAGGACAATCGCATGACTGTCCAGAATGTGGCCATCGTGTTTGGTCCTACGCTGCTGCGGCCGGAGATGGAGTCAGCCAACATCGCCATGCACATGGTCTTTCAGAATCAGATCGTGGAGTTCATCCTGAACGAATACGAGCGCATCTTCCATTCCAATTAAAGCAGACTCAAGCCGCCGGTGCAGACACGAGTCTCGAAGTTTTTGAAGCTTTCACTTTACTTTGCACACAAGCAGCTTCAGAGAATTCCGAGTATAACCCAAGTTAAAGGGCCTTTCATGTTTTTCCCCTTTTCAGAACAAGACATTTAAAATGACTTCAATCTCCAAACATTGTTTGCTGACAATGCAGAACCTGTGGTGTATTTTACTGCCATTTTGTTTTTCAGATTCCCACCCTGAGCACCCATGGGACGTTCATGCTGTTCCAACCATATGTGACAGTATTGTAGGTGTGGTTGCTTCTCAATCAGAAGAACGACTGATTGTTCTCGCTTCTGTCACAGGTCACTGTTACAATACTACTTGTTTAAAATCATTTGTTTGGTTTGTCTAAACAGCAGCGTGACAGACCACAGGTCAGATCTAGACAAACGCATGCATCCTCTCAGAAAAACAATCAATTTTTGCTTCCATCTTTATTTTACTTAAGTTACTGGCATTTTGATAGTGTTTTTGGGTAGTAAATTACAGTATATCACCTATGGCAATAACTGAACTGTTCTAATATTGTATTTTCTTTTCGTCCAATCCAATGTTCAGCCATGACTTTTATTGTAATATAGAAATGTCTAAATGTATTAATACCAACTCCTTGCTGTGAAGTACAAAATCAAGAAAAAGCAGACTCTTTCAACTGTAAGTATAAATCGCTTTCCACAGACTTGTAAAACACTGTCAGTCATGCTGTTATGACAGGAACTGTATAATATAGAAATATAAATTAGTGTTAAAGTTGGCAGTAAAAGTGAATGAATAGTTGATATATATGACCTGTAAATAGAAATAGATGGCATATTTATGCTGAAAGGTGTTGAAACTGTACAAGTTATTCCATAATAAAATAACTTTGTAAAAAAGAAAAGCAGTGTTTATTCATTCACTCTCCTTATGTGGAAAAATACCTAAAAATGTATATATACAATCATCAACAAAGCACAAATACTGATAGTGAACAGGAAACCGATAATTTAGAAATAACACATCAGTACATACACATAGGAATATGTGTGTGTGTGTGTAAATATTAGTTCACGCACGATGGAAATATTTGAATACATATGAAATGTGCTTTTCTTTTCCTTCAGGCATACTTTACCATGCATCTCATACTCATATTTTTTCTGAAAAAGTGGTGGGAATTCTACTTCACCTCACTCCCTTTACAAATATAAGTATTATTTATTATTTAGTTAGTTTTTAATGATTTATTTCTTAGGTTCAGTTGATTTGCTTTCTTGTATGATGTTGGTGGCATTTTATTTTTTTTCACACGTTCGAAATTAAAAACACGTGTGCTGCAGTACATATGTTTACAATTTAAGTTGCTAGATAAAAATGTCTTTTCTTGTCTTTTCCCGTCGTCGTCAGTCATTGTTGCTCGTCGGAAGCATGTGTGGTTGCACTCGCTTCCGGTAGCTGCTCGCTCTGCTGTGAGCTCCGCATCAGGTTGCAATGAGTTTTGAGTGGCCCTGGCAGTATAATTTCCCCCCGTTTTTTACGTGAGTACAAAGCCTCAAAGTTATTTCACCTCCTGACTTTCGAGCCAAGGCTCTTAGCGCTTTATTAAAACGAAGTGTGTTTATTTACGGGCAAGTATCTCGTTAGCTGGCTAATTGGCTAAACTCGAGACTGCTACGGAAGTGGTTCGCTCAATTTCATCAATTCTAACTTTTGAGTTCATGCCACAGCCTTACCCCGTGTCACTTCCTACTGTAAGACACTAGACTCCACGTAAATATACTGTCAACATTCATATCATTTATTTTTAGAAGTGCATGTTGAGGTGTTAGCTGGAGCCGACTCTTAATAGCTAACTGCCCGTTTGGTTGAGTTACCGCAATACTGCTTATATAATGAGATTATTTCATATAATACTGTCTACACTCAGTGCCAGTATTACTACACAATATCACTGGAAATTCTTTGATGCCTTATAGCACAGATGTGGCCCTACACATTTAAAGTACGTTCTGTTGCACTGACTGTGATTAAGATACGACACTTGTGTTTAAATGACAAACCATCATCGCTGATCCTCTAACGTCATAAAATCCTACGTTTGAGCTTAATTAAGTTTGACACGTGCAAATTATTCTTGTTCAGATACTAAGTCAATAAAAAAAGAGCCCCACATAGAAATCTCCACATCTCTTCCAAGAAAAACAAAAGAAACAAGGAAGATCTTCTGACTCAGTCTAATTCCTTGGAGTTTCTCAGCAGGAAAACCAGCAGTATTTTTAGAAACCTCTGCTTCTGATAAGAAATGACCTTCATCTGCAGAGCTTTGATTGTCTAAAATGCTGACCATACGGTGTAAATTAGAACAAACAGAACATGTAGTACATTTCTGTATAATCTGTGGTATGTACAGTAAAATACACAGTAAGAGTTTGTCCCTGTCTTTAAGAAACACCATGTGGCTCAGCACAGTCATTCAATTACTCCCCATGATGTTAATGTGGAAGAGGACATTCAAAACGATTTAATACACTCTTGACGTATGCTGCTTTTGTGCTACCACTTTTTAAGAACATAATTAATTCATTAAACATCATTTTGGGCGTGCACGTAGTTTCACTGCTTTCTGTCTTGACAGGCTACAACCTAATGTTGATACGAGACAGAAGCAACTGGCAGCATGGTGTTCGCTGGCTCTGTCTTACTGCCGCCATCACAAGCTCTACACCCTAGATGTGATGGAAGCCCAGGAAAGCCCCGTATTCCACAACAAAAAGATCGAACGTATCCTGACCGTGCTGCAGTCGAGGCCACTACCGTCCCCTCGTTAGCTGTCGCTCATGCATGTGGAGATTGTTTGCTTCAGTTTCGATGTCTATTTAACGTTAACATATGATGCGGTCGACGTGACGGGAAAAGAAACATTTGTTTCTGTTGCCATGCCGACGACACAGCAGGGCAAAATCTTTTTTTTTACAAACGCCGAAAAGTGAAATGGTCATACCTTTAAACTCAGTTGACATAGTTTGAGTATTGCTTCTAAAGTTAAATGTTACGCCATTTTTCTGCTGCCATTATCAGAAAAAACATATTCTCTTTTTTATTAATTTTCTTATTCATTAATTCCGTACACAAGACGACAGAAGTGTCCTGTGGATGTTGATTGTACTTCTGCCTGTGTGTAACGTTGTTGTCAGCCCTTAACTGACTTGCAGGAAAACTGCCAATGGAAGCAATTCAGGTTGTGTTTGAGGAGCTCAGGAAAAAAGGTTTGTGAAGACGTTTACACGGTATTCAGATCAAAAAGAATTCCTGGGAAGTTCTGAGTCATGTTGTATTTGTGCTGTGACCTCAGGGAACCTGGAATGGCTGGATAAAAACAAGTCCAGGTGTTTAGTCATGTGGAGACGGCCAGAGGAATGGGGCAAGTTAATATATCAGTGGGTGAGTCATTGAAGGAAAACGGCCTGTGTGTCAGTGTGCAGATGGATAACGGATGAACTAAAAGAAGATCGTGTTCGTTCAAGCAATAAATAAGATGTGTTGAATGTTTACTGAGCTGTGAGTAGGTTTTATTATTATTGTTGTTATTGTTGTTATTGTTATTGTTATTAGATCCAAGTTATCTTTTTATGAAAGTTTTCAATCACCTGAATTTTTACACAGTTGAATGTCTAGATGGATGTTTGTGTCCCAGGAGAGCATCTTAAATCAGCGTCGTAACCAGGAGAAACCCAGTTAGATCTAGTTAATTTCAATTAACGGATTAAATGCTCCAGGTCCTGTCCCTGGAGGAACGGGAACAAAAGTAAAAAAAAATAAAAAAAAATTAAAAAAGGTTGTCAATCTGCTTTTAAAGGAAAAAAATATCTATCCCACAATTTTAGTGATGTCATGTTGTTGTTGTTGTTTTTCTTTTCAGGTGTCCAGAAACGGGATGGTCAACTCTGTGTTCACGCTGTATGAGTTGTCCAATGGAGACGACACCGAAGGTGAAGGTATGGAACGATTCTCCGTAGAATCACTGCATCGTTCTGAATTTCAGTCTCCATCTCGTCTCTTTTAGGCGATGAAATTCAGTTATTCTTCGAAGAAAAAAAATAACAGACTCCTGAATGACTCTTGACTCCATCACAATGTGTCTTTGAGTACGAACAAACACCAGGGCACTCATCAACACAACAGAATGAAAGTGGCCACTATCCTGTAATCAGACGCTACATTTTGTTGCTTAAATACCATGTTGCCAGATGTTATTTTGTGGACCGGACCCCCCCGTTGTCATTCATTGCCATGACATCATGTGACTTACGTACTGTCTGCCCAGAGTTCCACGGTCTGGAGGACTGGATGCTGCTGCGCTCGCTGCAGGCGTTACAAACTGAAGGCAAAGCGGAGATCATCACCATGGATGGCGGAAAGGGCGTCAAATTCTTTTGAAGGGGTCTCTCAGTGTTTGGGAGGTCTCGTACTCTACCTTAAAGGCCAGATTTAGCCTCGTGCTGGTCCTGTGTTGCCTTGTGGATTCAACCAAATTGGACCTTTTTTTTTTTTTTTATTCAAAGGGATCCGATAAATTTTCGATTTCGATTCTTCAAAAATACGCTTGAAGCACCCAGTGTCATCGCACGGTAGAATACAGAGGGCTGCTTCTATTAGGGCGGCCGAGGGCTATCACAATAGCCGACTATATTCAAAAATAAAGATAAAACAGCGCTGCAGAGCTCGTGACTTCTACCAAAAAAGAAGCGTCGGCTCCTTCAGGAAATCCTTTTGTAAATTGCATCTAAACAACAGAAAGCAGTTTTTTGAACCACCTCTACAGGCATGGTGGTGAGTTTAATGACCCCCCCCAAACCACTGTTGCACTCAAATACATAGTGGCGCCCCCTACAGGGTGAAACATGGCTGTGGTACTTGAATTCAGGTATGGGCTGCAGCTGTTCATGATATTTGAGGTTTCTGGTGGTGTGTGTGGGTGTGCGCGCTCGTGTGTGATAGACACTAACTCCTGCACTCATGTTTCTCCGGACCACTGTGGTCTTCGCTGACGTTAGGCTCTGGAGGAGCGACGTCTTCCACTTCTGACGACGTTTCTATCACAAAAGTGCTACAACTCATCGGGCGAAGGCGCCACTGTGAGTTTTAACCTCTCCATTCTAGAGTCACATCAGCCATTTGGGTGGTTTATTGTGTTTTTTTTTACTTCAGTGTCCTGTTGGAACAGCCCAGTGTTAGATCAGATTAGTCTGGATAAATGTTTCCTTTAACAATGCCACGGGACATTTATTGTCGGAATGGACTTGATGAACCCACATGTCACACAAAGGACAAATCAAATACCTTTCTAAGTTTAGTTTTGGAATTCTGTGTTCGACTTAAAACCGAATTAACTCGATGAGCTGGACACTCTTCTCCCGCAACCCTGTCTGACCTTGGGAGACCTCTTCTGAACCGGGCTGGCAGCAAAAACAAAGTCGGATGTTTGGCCGTGAGAGAAATAGAGAATCCTATATGTGGATGTTTTCCAGTGTCTTTGCTCCTCTAATCACAGTAATAATTATTTCCAGTCATACACGAAGATGGAAATGATAAAAATTTATTTTTATTGATCAGAGAAGTTGAGGGAGTTTTTAACAATGACGTTTTGACAGTGACTGACTTGACCTGAATTATGTCAAGGAAAATGGTGGATAGGAAGTTTCTGGAAAAGATGTTAGAACATTGGAAGTGCAAAGGTTTGATGAAGCAGCGAAGCCATGGGAGTGATGGGCGACTGCGTATCTTCCAGTTTTGTATTTTAGCTTTTAGTTAAAAGAAAAAAAATCTATAATTTCGTTTAAAATGTCCAAGGTGAGAGGCAGGCGGGGAAAACATTTAAGTGACACCGACACTGAGCTGCTGCACGCAGCATTCGTTGTTGATCACAGGACTAAATATATCTGCCTACTTTATTGTAAATACCATGGCACTGTACCGTAGAGACTCAACTCAGCTGAGTTTAATAATAGTGGACGTTGTGTACAGATCATCATCCTCATATTGTGCAGTAGCTACTGTGATACTTGTTATCCTCCTCTGTCTGTAACCCCCCCCCCCATCTTGTATGAAAAATAAATCCGATGTTTTCTACATTTCATGGCTTTGTGCCTCTGGTGTGTGTGTGTGTGTGTGTGTGTGAAGTGTGAACTGTGCCATTAGCAGTGTCATACAATGCACAGTCATGCAGAAGTGAACCATGTCAACTTGAAGGTGATGATCTTCGCCTGCAGCTGCTGGATGGTGCATTCCTATTGGTCGGCTGGGATGCTGTTTTCCTGTGTGTAGGGATGAGACTGCCCCAGGGACTCCTGTGTTTGCTGATCCAACTCCCATGTGTACACGGCTCAGCAGGTGTGGCCCCCCCAGTGTGCCCTCTGCTGATAAGCCAGCGCTCTTTGACGCCCCCTGGTGGCCACACCCACCAACTGCAACTCTAGGTTCTCAGGGAGAGAGAAGCCGGAGGGGAGATGACATGTTGGTTGTGACATAATTTATGCAAACAGGAGGAGTTGTCCTGATCAACGGAGGACATTTTGTTCCTTGTTTTTTGAGCAGAAGTAAGTGTGACAGGGCGGCAAATATTTAGGGAAGACACACAACCCCAGTAACCCTATATATATGGAGATATAGATACACACACACACACACACACACACACAACAATGCACCAGTGTCTGAAATATTTGTAATTATCATCATCACCGACACT
>JBBMJM010144563.1:0-11223 GCA_037832705.1 Centriscus cristatus
CAGGTACGTTGACAATCGTGCATCATAATCAGAGGGCCTCAGTCACAGTGTGTGTGTGTGTGTGTGTGTGTGTGTGTATGTGTGTGTGAATATGCGGGACATTTATTTTACGGATTTTAATACAGACTCAGATTTGTCTTCTTCTTCTTCTCCTTTCGGCTTACAGACTCAGATTTGTATGTTTTGTTAAACATACCACTTGATAATTCATAACCTGACTTCTGTCTCCTCCTCTATCTCCGTTATCACGTGTTATTTTATATACATATATTTGTACATGAGCTATTAACCTTTGTTATATTTCTTTTCATGTATTAATGCAGTCTGTGCACGCCATGGTTTGGGGAATCAATGACAGAATTTTCAATGGTTATTTCCATAATGATTGTTTGTTGAATAACTATTTGACTCTCTACTCCCAGGGGTGTTACTTCTGCGTGAAGCAGTATGCACTGGAGTGTTCCCGCATACCCATGGGCCAGACGGTCAACTCACAGGTAAATGTCCACTCCTGTGTTTGTATACAACACTATGCTGTGGCTTTTCTTCTCTTTGTGTGAGCACAGGAAGAGCAGAAGGGCGAAACCAAATACAAACCATAATGGCAAGTTGTTAATACATAGTGACAAACCCTGGTGTTCAAAGTTGTCAAAGTATGAATACACACATGGTGCCGCCTCATGTTTCGTGTGGTATGAATGGGTCTTGGCATGTAGGGAGAAGTAAGAGTGAAATGAATAGGACAAGTCATGACGGTAAATGTTGTTGTCTCTGACGTGTAAATAGGTTAAAAAAAAGGTAAAAAAGTAAACCACATCTGGTTTAGAAACCAGATGTGGGCTTGTAAGTTCTTTGTATTGTGTTGAACCATTTTGAGTCACATCATGAATTGTATCGAATCTAATCGCATTGTACAGATTAAAACAATTGTCAAATCTAAATAATCAAATCCCATCATAAACAGGGGTGGGTCAAATCGTATCAGTAATGTATCGAATCACTGGCAGCGTATCGATGTGTATCGATTCGGGGGTGGGGGTGGTGGGGGGGTCGCGTTCCTGTTGTTCACCCCTGGTCTGTCGTTTGACATGAATCACTCTCACTGCAGAGGAGTGAACAAATCAATCCACATATTTAAGTGCAATCCATCTGATGGAACTTTTCTTACTTTGGGGTTGCTATGGACACAGCACAGTGGTTGTCAGCGCAGACCACTCAGTTAGAGACGCTCCCCGCCCACTGGATGCAAGTGTGACATGTGATCACTGTTATTCACACAGGAGATGATTTACTGAAAGTGCTGTTTTAATAACATGAACTGTCATTCACATTTATTCCCCCTTCCTTTGCTCCTTCTGTCAAATGTTTTGTTGTTGTTTTTTCCAGCAATTTTGGTGACGTGTACATTAACAAACAGTGAATTTCGTATTGATGACATGAATGCACTGGTACTTTGTGTTAAGGAAACATTCTAGTTCAGAGTGTGTGACCTCTATCTGAACACACACCTCTTATGTTTATTGTATTAACTGATGATGAGAGAGAGGCAAGAGTTTCCCTGGATGGTTTTCATGTTTTCCCCACAAGTCTTGTCAAGGAATAATGTCCGTACTGAGAATACTTCTGCTGCCTCAGTACTTAGGTAATTAGGTCAGTAAATAAAAATGTCCTGCCCAGTTGTTCCATGTTACACAAAGAGGACAGGTGTTTACACTCCATAGGATGGATTTATTACCTGACTGTCTGTTGAAATGTGGAACAAAGGCAGGGGCTTTCCTACATGTGTTAGGGGGATGTAGTCTGATTCTGTTGTAATAGAACCCCTGGGGAGGGCTCTGGAGATAGAGATTCCCGTCTTCCTAAGGTTATGGTCATTGGGAGACCAAACACAAACGATGGGAGAGTCGACACGTGACAGTTATAAAGGTCGGGATGGTCGCAGCAGCCTAAACTATCCCCCGCTTGAGGAAAAGTACACCCCCAACCAGACTATAAAAAATGGATTGAAACTATGACAGAACAGACAAACATATGAACAGATGCTGACAAAAACTGATAATGATGGGGGAGAAGGGGGGGGGGGACTGCTTCTTTATGACTCGCTTGTATGAACAACAGGGCATGAATTGATGAGACAATATGACTGTGACTTAATATTAAATATATATATATGTGTGTGTGTATATGTGTGTGTGTGTGTGTGTGTGTGTGTGTGTGTGTGTGCGTATGTATATATGTTAGGTTCATGTCACGTCACGATATGTAAGTACCGTATACCAGGAAACCCACCCGACTGACCTGTCGGTGTAAAATAAAAAGAACTTAAACTTTAAAAAAAGGAATCAGGAATCCTGCCACCATGTAATATTGATGTAACAGCTGTCAGCTGAGAATGATCTGTTCAAAAGAAGGGAAGAGGTTTCTTCCTGGGTTGATTAGTAGGAAGTTGGACTTGAAATCCAGGAGCCTACGAATGAACCCAGCAAACATATCATGACTTCTAGGACCTAACTGGAGCACACATACGGTTTTACGGTGGCGGTTTACCTCGACTCTGGGGGGTCCCTCCAGAACCTTGATTTGTTTTTATTCCAAAGTGCAGCCAAACAAAAATTCACAGGGTCTTTTCTGTGTGGGGGGGCTTTAGGAGAGGCTTCTTCCGTGGACGACACCCATGTGTGCCTCCTCTGTGGTGTCTGCCGTCAAGACAATCAGTTTGGATCTCTACTGGTTTAGTAATTTAATGTTTAGCTAAATTTAACTACATTGTCAACAGTTTGTAGTTGTAGAACTGCTGAGTAAAACAAAAAACGTGCGGCAGGTGCAATGTTAGAACAAGTCTTATTTTGAAATGATGTGTTGTAATGTTTTCTGAGCACTGGTGAACATCAACTTGACTGTGCCGTTGTGCCTCTCAGTCCCATTGTCTGTCGTCGTGTCCCGGTATTCCATCCGTTTACCCTTCTCCTGTCATCCCATGTGTGTATGTCTACAACGTCCTACTTCATGTTGTCTCTCCATCAGGGCAGCCTCCTCATCAAACCTCGTTGCAAGTCATTCCCAGATGCCACCCCAGTATTTGACTGTGCGGTATGTCCCATCCTTTCTCAAGGGAGGGGTGTCTTACTATAAATCAGTCTTCAAGACCCCCCGCCGCTCTCCTTGGGGCCATCAGCCCTGGTCTTTTCCTGTCCCAATCTGAAAGCCTGTCGTTTTGTCTCCTTGGGGATGGATGGATGGATTTTGTTGTCTAATGATGTGTGCGCTGAATCCTTTGCAAGCCACAACACAGAGCTTCTCACCTGTCTGGTTCCGTTGAATCCAGAATGACTTGGGCAAGATTTCAATATGAGTATGAACGTGTCCATCGCCAGATTCATTCTTGACGTAATTGTTTTTCCTTTTTGCCTTTCACCAGCTCTTTGTCCCCGTGGCTGCTGTCGTTGGTGTCATTGGTGTCTTGGCTTGTGATTCGCTACGTTTACCTGCAGTTTCTCTAACAACTTTTTTTTCCCCCTCTTGCGTCTTTGGTTTCTTACCGAGCTGCTCCCACTATCATTTCTGTGCATTGCTTCAGTTGTAAAAGATGAGTCTCAACTCGTGCTGCTTCTCTCCTGTCGCAGATGGTCACATTAACACTGGGTTGGATTTATTTCCTGACTGTGAAATGAATCATGTTCATTCACCAACTGTGTGAGCAAACAGCGGTGTGGTGGTGGTGAAGTGTCGGATGACACTGAGATGTCCATAGATGATTACAGATGATGATGATGATGATGATGATAGGTGATTAAAATGCCTCCCAGTGTGTACCTTCAACGTTCAAGTCATTTTATATGGGGGAGGGTTCCAGTCAGACGAGAAAGGAATGTTCTAAAATCAGTTATATGGCCTGAGACATATCACCTCATGGTGAATACTAGAACGTTTGTGGGTTTGATTAGTAAAACTCTCCCATGTCAGGATCAGATGCAGCTTTCTGCTGACCACACCCGCAGGTGTCACGACGTACTTCAGATACTGATGCGTGTCAAACAGACACGTCTGTACAACCACACACTGTTTCTGTCGTGGTACCACCCCAAACTAAATGTCTCCAGGATGACTGAGTGAAGTGTCAGCTCTGCACCTGAACCCCAGAGTTTGAGTCCAGTCTAAAATGGTGTTTAGTTTGGATCATGAATTACAAAGTAGTCAGCTTCCTAGTCAAGTGGAGTCTGTGTCTGTGTTGTTCCAGAAAAACGGCTGGGACGTTTGTTGTTGATGCTTTCAGTTGAAGGAGTCAGTAGAATGAATCTGGCAGATTATCTGTTGCTTAGAAGAGATTCTCAACCTAGAAGCTACAGGAGCAACAGTTTAGTGCACGTTCTCAGTCTGTAACTTACTTGGTCATATTTTATTTTTGAGTCAAAGAAACTAAGAAAATACCAGAGAGGAAGTGCATGTTATTCAGAATCTGTAATGCCCACCCCCTCCCCTTTTTGTTTCAGCTTTCCATGCTCTTCACTGAGGAATGTGATAAGGTGCGTGACCTGATGCACATTCACTCCTTCAGCTACGACTTCCACTTGCGAGTGGTTCACCAGTACCTGGTAGGATCCAACATGACGCTGCGCCAGGGCTACCAGCTCACAGATTTCCTGGACGACTTCATATCCCATCATCCAGACATCCCAAAGTTTGGCCGCAACCACATATTCCAAGGTATCAGGGATGTATATAGTTATTTTTTTGTGGTATTATTATTATTTTTTCAGCGCTAAGTTACTTGGTTATGAAGAAAGCCTGAAGAAAATCAGTTTTAGAATCACCAGCGATGTACACCTCAGACAAAAGAATAGAAAACTGAATCATCAGAAAGACCAGAGCCCACCGGTGGCTCATAAAAGCAAATGGTTTTCATTTAATGTGATTTAATGTTTTTTTTACCATCAAACTTCAGCAGGATAAATATTCACCGGCCTGTAAATTAACCTTAAAGGCTCGTATCTGTAAGCTCTGTAAGATCTATAAGCTGTTAAATACACACCCATTATTCATCGAACTCACTGAGCAGCAGTTCAGTTCATGCGGTGACACTCACGGCTGGTGACATGTTCAGTTTAGAAAATTGATGTGTAGATAAGATGTGTAATCGGCCACTTACAGGAGTCAAGAAGAATAACTGGGCTCAACACTGCCCCCTACCACGAGGCAGGAGAACTGCTGCCTCTTCAGACGTGATCGCTCAGCACACGAAAGATTTTACACACATACAGTTGTTGAGAAAAAGTTGGTGTGAAAAGCACCATTCATCCAGAGACATCAGTCCGGTCCCCCTGCTAGATGCCAGCAGTCGTCGTCAGTTCCGAGTGAGGCCGCACACTCTTAAGTGCTCCGTGTCGGCTGTTGGTTGGGGAGGAGTGTGATGATGAAGTTGCGGTGATTAGATAACAAAAGAAACTTGAAAAAATAATTTACAGAAATACACAAGTGAGTTAGGAAATAGAAGTCTTTTAGATTCAAAATCCAATGGCAACGATTCTCTTTATTTTTTTAGCATTGAATACTTATGCTCAAAATGACAGAAATAGACAGACATTTTGTGTCTAAGAATTGTTTTGTTTTTAATTAAAAAAAAATCAATATCAGAAAGTCGGTGGTAAACAGACCAGGGAAAAGCAATCGATGCGACCTCAAGTCAAACCAAGACCCCTCACACTTCTCAGCTGGACGTGTCCCAGTGGCCGCAGTAAAAACATGTTTGATGATGGCGGAGCTCGCTAGATCGCTGGCTGCTCCCAGTGTCCCAGCATGGTGTCACATGACCATCAGGCCGATTGGTGATTGGCTGGATGATCCAGCGCAGACCATTTTCCCCCTCAGCTGTTTGACACTGAATTTCTGACATCTCTGTCATCATATTTGAATCCATGAATGTTTGACGCTAAAACTCCAATGACATGAATTCTCTTCCATATTTTCCCAACTTTTAAATGTTTTCAAAACTTTGCCCTGATGGTTGATTGATTTGTGATGAATTTTGCAAAATTCTTGCGAAGACAAAATAACCTTTGACTGTCTTCCCACGTACTGTACATCAGGGAGCTTCTCCATTTCCACCGGGATGATAACAGCTCACCAGCTGTACAACTACATCACTGACCATGCTAGCACCTATGGCATGAAGCCCCTTCGTATGTCCAAGGCAACCGTTGCCACTGACAACAAGAAAGGGACCCCTGAACTGCATGAGTATGCACTTGTCGCTTTGTGGAACAGGTAGAAACACTGAATCACCACACAGACCCGTTACAGTGACAACGTCTTCCTCGGTGACCTTTTCCTGTCTGCTGCTGCTTTTAGCTCCGGCTCTTATAAGGATCTTGAGGGTCTTCACCACCACGACGACTTTGACGTCTCCTTGGTCGTGTGCCACAACGCAGCCCCCTTTGAGGAGCAGTCCGACGGGGAGAGGCATTTGCTGAGGTAAGCACCACTCGGCGTCAGTGACCTGTGAATGCTACATGATCATCACACGTTGGTTGTGAACACCACGCTGACGTCGATAACATCTGGGGGCGATGTAGAGGAAAGAGGAACTCACAATAGAAAATGCAAGAAACCTACAGTACAAAAGGAAGAAAAAATCATTCCGATTGCAAATGAGAGCCCTTCTCGTGTGTGTGTGTGTGTGTGTGTGTGTGTGTGTGTAGGTTACACTTCTATGTGATTATGACCAGTCAGAGAGAACTCTTCCCCCACCTCACCGCTGACATGCGGCGCTTCAAGAAGCTTCCGCAGATCCACCGCGACCCCAGTGAGCTGAGTGGGTCTCTCCCCCTCGATCGACTGGAGGCCTGTGTGTCCCGTGGCAACGAGCAGGACCTCTGGGATGGAACGCCAGCGGGCGCTCCAGCTGCCGCACGCGACGGCAACGAGTTCCACCCTCTGGTGGGGACGGCCGGAGCTGGGGTCGAACCCCAGGACCCTCTGTATCCGTTCCCTCTCTTCCCTCTGCTCAACAACGAGGTGTCGGCCGCCCGCAAACAGATCGAGGCCAGCGTGGAGCAGGCGATGGGTCACTGCCGCAGAGACAACCTGTGGCGGAGGCTGTTCCACGGGGAGCACCTGGCCCTGGACAAGCTGAAGCTGACCAAGCTGTCGTTCAGTGAGCTGGAGGAGCTGCTGCAGGCGGTGCAGAGCTGCTCGGTGGGCGAGATCGACTCCAAACTGGTAAGAGCCCCGACCTTTACCTGTCTGGTGTTTGTAAAAGCAGTGAGAGTCAGACTAAGTTCTGTAGATGATCAAAAGCACGTGGTGCACAGCTGTGTCCATGTCACATGTGTCATGCCATGTGTCCAGTGACAAAAAAAAACAAGGGAATGAGAGGTGACACTCTGATTGGCTGCTGAATGTTACGTCCAAAACACGCCTTCATTTACCGTAGTAAATCCACCGTCTTGTGTCTGACTCAGCAGCAAAGACCCCGGTTGTTTTTGTGTTCTGTGTTGCTGCAGGACTGTTTTCTGACCATGAGCCCTGCCTGGTACCAGAGTCTGATCAAAGTCCTGCTGAATCGTTTCCCTCAGAGCTGCAGACACTTTGACGAGAACAACATCCAGTATTTGGTGAGATACTTCACTGCTGTCATTTACCAACCTCTGATGATCGACAGGAGCAAAAGTATCATAATATACAGAAAGGACATTCCAGCCTTCCACTTTTCCAGCATCGGTGGGGTCCAGACATGTCCATCACAATTTCCAATTCAGAAACCAATTTTTACTTTTTGTTTAGTTTTTCATGTATTAAATAATGGAAACTATTCAAAAAGACAGTGACTGTCTGAAAACATATAACACTGATGTGTACTGAGTCATCCACACGTTTACCAGGTCGGATGGACCCGTTTTTTTCCCCCTCCCACGTTTGCTGTAGTTAGATGTAGTAACTTTACACATTACCTGAAAACACAGGTAGGTTGCAGACATCCCGGATAATTTGCATATTACCTGTAACATCTACACGGTTTGAATGGTTTAATCTAAAGTGAGCGGTCTATGCTAGAGCATCATCGTATGTGACGCATGAAAACAAAACACTGGTTCAAGGGTGGACTGCGCATGCTCTGAGCACACTGTCCTTCCACCCTCAATCAGGGAGAGGAGTGGGCTTCAGCTCAAATGGTCTGAAGCTCTTGTGTCTGTCGTCCTGTTTCAGGCCGTTCTCAACCAGAAGTTCACCGACTGCTTTGTTTTGGTCTTTCTGGACAACCAAGCTGGAAGAACGGTAAGTTAAGATGATCAACTCCATCACTGTCTGTTGACAAGCAAACAGCTAACCCCCACCCACCCACCCACCCCCCCCCCCCCACCTATCAGACTCTAAAGGTGGTCTTTCGGGAGCCACTGCCGTTGCACACCCAGGACAACAGTAGCCCCCCTCCGCAGCTGGTATCGATGTATCATCACCTGGAGTCTGTCATAAACACAGCGTGCTACAACCTCTGGACAGGACTCCTCTGACGCTACGTGTGTGTGCGCGTGTGTGTGTGTGTGTGTGCGTGTGTGTGTGTGTGTGTGTGTGTGAGAGAGACTGGGAATGACTTGAGCTTCTAAAAGCAATTTTGAACCAATTATGTCTTCAGTGACTGACAGTTTACGAATGTTCTACAAAGCCAGATCATGACTCAGGTAAGGCAAAGAGGTCTGATGACCAACAGATCTAAAGGTTTCTTGTTAAGGTTCCTAGTGTGATATCTTTACTCTGAAAACACAGCAGAAGGACTTTTGTTTCATTTTATTCGTTACAACATGGATTCATGCAAATGGTCTTCGACGGCCCAGCACAATTTCAATACACCTTTCAGGTCACAACTTTGATGGAATAAAAATACTTAACGATCAAACTTAATCCCAGCAAGTTTCTTTTTTTGTTTGAGGAACGATGTAGTGCTGAGGTACTGAGCTTTAACATGGATTCCTCTGACCAGTGGATGAAAAAAAAAACAACCATCCAGTAGACAACAATTGCTGCAATGTTTTTTTCAAACCAAATTCCTGGCACATGTAATGACTTTTGTGAATCATGCCCACATAGACTATTTCAGTTGTGACTATGAAACGAACTAATGGACTTGGATCATGTGCCTTCTGAGAGCGTGGAAATGTCTGAGTGGAAAGGCTTTTTATTTTTTAATGTTTGTCTAACCTGTGACCTGTCGGAGCCCCTGACACAGCCCATTTGTCCCATTTTTAAGCTTGTGAAGTGTTTCTAAAGCATTTGTAGCACGTTAACTTCAGCCTCTCTTAAGAGTGAATGCCCGTGCAATGATTGAAACTATCATGTAAAGTGTGAAAAGTCTATTTACATTTTGAAACTGTAATATGGACACTGAGCTCTGTCTGGAGCATGATGTATATTATGCATATACAGAGAACTTTATACAGGTTACAGTATGCAATACTAAATAAACCAGAAGAATGAATGAAAACCTGTTTTTTCTACAACACATAATGAAGATAAAGACCAAACACCTCATGTTCAGATTGGGAGGACTGCTTTTTTTCTACCGAGGTCTACTGAATGAATGAACAAATGAATATCTCACATCACAGACTTCTAGACACATCAATTCGGTTTTCAATCTCACCATAGCACAGAAACAGTTCCCACTGAAGATGTGAATGATCTGCAGATAAACACAGACTCCAATAAACAATCTGTTCTTCTTGTCTTGGATCTCATACTGTTGATCTGAAGGTAAAGGTTCAAAAAACAGTTCGGTCTATCCGGCATAGTTTTAAATTGGTTTCGAACCTACGTACAAGAACGGCAGTTCTTTGTATCCACTGGTGACTTCACCTCAGACGAAGTGGATATTGGATGTGGAGCACCCCAAAGTTCGATTCTTGGACCACTGCTTTATGTGATCCCACTTACACATAGAGAAACAACATAAATGACCAAACTTGACGTATCCCTATTGGCGTTGGATCAAAAATGGAAGGCTCATTCCTGTCTGCTTTGTGTTCATTGTCAATGTGGAACTACAAAATTAGTTGCAACATTAGTTAGAACTTGAGACTATTTTAGCTGACTGGTCACCATTGAGCTGTGAGTTCTGTGTTGCAGCCAAGTTAGCAAGACTTTTTGGAGTCAGAAGGAATATTAAGACAACCAGCACAAGTCCGAGTTAGTCGAAGCTACACACACAATGGCTACTGTGTAATGTTTATTCACTCATTCATCTTCTTCTGCTTATTATGTAACTTTTCATATAAGGCATCATGTTAGTAATTTCATTGACTGCAAACGTTTGTTTCTAAATATGAGACAATTCCATTTTTCAAGGGACAGTTGGTAACCCGAATGGACCGACAAGCACAGATATACGCTGTCTATGATTCTAGAGGCTGATTGACTATTGTCTATATTCTCATCTGTATTTTCATTGTCTACGTGCTGATATGTCCTTCCCAGGGAGAGGGATCACGCCGGGTTTGGTGTGTGTGCATAAATGGTTGGAGTACAGATAATGAGAAACAAACTTCCAACACCATGTCTTTATTAGACAAGTAACAAGATCAGAATGGAATAGAGTGATTTGTCAAATTTGGGAATTTTCCTTGCAGTACTTTTGATTCTATTTCCTCTCTACAATTTGACATGACTGGGAAATGAATCTAATGAAATTTATGTTACGTCACACTTGTCTCCTGCATGGGTCCATTGTTCATACAGGAAGGATATTACATTGTTCATGGTTCATTTCTGAGAGCTGTTCATTATTTGAGAACATAAACATCTTTTCAACAACATAATCCATCCCAACACAGAACCCTCTAAACACAGGTATTTCTGACCACAGAGAATAATAAATGCACTTATATATTTTTTTAAAATTACAAAAGTATTGTGCTGCCGAACCCAGGCTGTATCCTTTAAGATTCAAAAGCACCTTTAAAAAAATTATTTTGAAACTCCCGGGACTCTATGGGACTTTTATTTTGACACTATTTTAAGCCACAGGAACAGGAAGTTCTGTTTTGAGTGCAGGATTTTGCAGTGTCATCTGATAAGTTTGAAGGCGCTCACCAGTGTGGATTGTAGTGTGATGCTTGAAGATTGAAGGGGTTTATTTGGAATATAAGCAGTTTGAGGAGGCCACTGGTGGGTAAACCTGTGTTTAATGTTCATTTCATTTCATGCAGGAAGGAGTTTGGTGATTTATTCCTTTCA
>JBBMJM010144583.1:0-11222 GCA_037832705.1 Centriscus cristatus
CAGACATCCTTGGTCAGCCATTTTCATTTTCAGTAGCTTTGCTTTCATAGGAACCAAAGTCAATGTGTGTTTAGGTAGACACCTGATAACAAATGTGGTGCAGCGATGAGGGCGATGAGAGTCAGGTGGAGGAAGTATTTGGTATGTCACATGCAGTGCAATCCCTGCAGAGGCACATATTCCACCAATTTCTTTCTATTGATCTCTAAATGCACATGCCTTAGAGGAAGAGACAGATGTGGAGAGGCAGATAGAGAAATATTCAGGTAATATCTCAGTCCACTCCAAGGTGTCTCGTCTTCAAAGGCAATCTCTCATGTTATAAAGTGCACATTCGGAATGCATCATAGATTGATCATGGATTGTGAACCCCCCCGAGAACTGTGCAGCCTGATGTGGATTTTCAAGGACTTTTTCTTTACCTTCTTAACTTGTCTATCAGTGCTCAAATCAACTGAAAACTAGAGAGCAGGAGTGGGAGTGAGTCCTAATGTCAGCGAGGCAGATTTAATTTGTGCCTTCCACAATGAACTCAAACATGAGGAAAATACTGCGTGGAGTGAGGAGAAGCCCCTGGTTCCCAGTCCCACACGAAGGTTTAAAAACCTTACTACTCTCCGTAGCTGCTCGGTGAAAGCTTAGGTTTGTTGGCGAGCTAACATGGGGATGAGGCATCAGACTGGAAACCGAATGAATTCTGGCATCCCTGATCTGGATGTTCGAAATGATGTGATGTATTTTGGAAGCGTTTTAAACAGCAGTTTAATTAGGCATTCTCTTCCAGTTTGAATTGAATTTCTCATCTGAAACAAACATTTGCTGTTCTACATTTTACACACAGATTATTTTAATTAACATAAATATTGAAACGTGGGTGCAAGCTGCTCTCCACCATTTCTATTCGGTGCGCATGCATTTACCTCATCTATGTTTCCGGAATGAGAAGCAAATCCTTTTATCGCTTCATGCGAGCCCTGACTCTACCTGCCATCATTCCTTCTCTTCTCTCTTGGTCTTTGGAATCCACCGTTTTCACCTGACTCTCTAGCTCCATTTCAATATCTATGAAATCGTAAAAATCCCTCAGCCATGTCCCGTTCCTCTAAAGCAAATTTAATTCTGAGCTGACAACAGATGCGCTGTACATCAGGTAATGATTGATGACACTCAGCGTGTGAGGAAAATCTGCTGGCTGAGCAAAAACCTCTCAGTTAATTATTTCACTGACATCAGGAATAGAAACAGTCTTTTCTGTGTGGATGTCCACAACCACATACACCCCATGAGTCTACGGGTGGGGGTAAGTGTATTGCTTAACCTACTGCAAACAACTGAGGCAACAGTTAAAACTGGGGCTGGCTTTCCAAATAATCACTGAAAGTCTGAAACATTCTGGCAGTGCTTTTAGCACACTATCACAACGTAATATTAACAAATTAACAGCAGAGATACCATCCCCAGGGGCAGTAGCAGAGTTATAATAATTGGATTTATCTGTATACATAACTCAAAAAGTAGAGCTGACTTGAGATTTTTAAATTTAAGTTGAGTAGAAAAAAAAAGATTAAATTCATCCAGAGATTTTTACCTTAAAGGTCTTTTCCATTAAACTTTAACAGTTGCAGCTGATTTTTTACACTAAATCACTGGATTTTCACATTTACCGTTGAAATACTGAGAAGTGAGGCTGCCTGTGCCTCACTGGGGATTACAATGCGTGCCGGTATGCTAGTAGTGACACCTTCCCTCTGTATGTCACTATGAATGTGTTCAAACACATGCTATATGAAAATTACCATAGTTAAACTGACGTAAACATGTACAGACACCTGCTTGAGCTAGGGGGCAGCAGTGAGCCCAGGGATTCTTTGACTCTCTCCTCAGCTGCGGAGTAAGTGACAGCAGCTACAGACCTAAACTCAAACAATTGCATAAACTGGACCTTCAACTGAAGAAGGAGGTGATAATTAACAGGAGACCAACGATCTCCATTGAGACAGAGACTTTTAATATTGAGAGTAGGAACATTTCTAGAAATAAGTTGTGGTGTTTTTGTTAACAAGTGGCACTTCATTTCTAAGTAAAGGTCAGATCAAATAAATAATAATGATTGACAGATTACTATGGACAGAACCAGCTAAGTGTTGCCAGTGAAATGGTGAAGAAGTTACACTGTAGGTTCATATGTTTGTAAATCGGACTGTGATGAAGTCAGCGCATCAACAGACATGAACCTCACCGCACGTCACTGTCACATGACGACAGCTTTGAGTTCATGTTTGTCTCTCTGTGTTGGGTTACACTCACCCGCCAGTCGGAGCGATGCTGAGTTGTAAACTGCCTCGTCTCGTAGCTCTCTGACGTGAACGGTGACGGTGGAGACAACATCTGGCCAAACCCCATCAGTGACAAGGACCTGCAACGGGTATATCCCAGATGGAGCATTTTCCTTGATGATCAGGAAACCTGTTCGCTTGTTCAGGATGAAGTAACTGAGAAGGGAAACACACACACACACACACACACACACACACACACAAACACACACGTGTTTGTTTAAAGGCTGTGTGGCTCCCTGAAGTGTTTTCTTTTAACACTTCTTCACTTTTGGTTGCTATCCAGAATATGGAGTTAATGTCAAGAAGCCTTCATATTTCACATTTGACGGAAATAATTAATTATTCCTTTTGCGGCCCGGTAACAATTGACACACGGACCGGTAGAACAGTGGTCCAGTACACTAGTAAGTACAATATTACTCACTGAGAAAGTATCATCAAGCACTAGCTGCACTGCCACTGTCTCCCACAGGCATGTCTCAGTGTATCACACCCGTCATACTCCATGAAATGTCTGTGAGTTTTAACTGTGAAGTAGCTGAAGACATGTGTGTAGTTTATGAGAAAAATGTGGACATGATGACACGTTGGAAAAGCATGTGGTCGGACAGCGGCCTTCATCACACACAGAGCACATTTTAGACAAAATGTACAACACTTTACACCAGCAAGTTCTTTCAGAACACGGATTCCCCCTCTAGTGATCAACCAGACACGCTGGGGATTTTCAGATCTCTTCGAAGCCACTGCTTTCTGCAGGAGCTGAGGACAATAAATGTGAGAGACAATCTGATTTGACAGCCCCGTAGTCAGGGCTAAGAGGAACCTTTTAGAGGTGAAATTACATTTCAACGTGAGAGTGCAGAGCCAGAGTGCAGTGAAATCATGGAATTTGTATTTCTTTTGTGTGTTTTTCTTGGAAACACAAGTCATACTTCCCAATTCCCAATGTTACTAGTAGTCTGGAACACTTTGTTGATCATAATGCAAATACAAATAACAGCGACAGTACAGTATACAGTATTATGGATCTGCTTTAGGATCAATAGGACTGACAAGTGTAGAAAATACACTGAATATGAAACATACTGTATGGAGATCTCAGGGATATGACAGGTGTATACTGATCATGCTGATTGTACAGGGAAGTCAATTATTTAGCCTGTGCAGGAATTAATCCTGATGGCAGATGTTTGAGGTGTACACAGAACCCAAGAAGAAAAACCATCAGCTCATCTCCACCCAGTATTCTACACACAGATGCTGGAAATGTCCTTCTCTCACAATGAGTAAAAATCCTTCAACAAATTATTGGATCCAGATGGTTCCAGTACACGACCAACATTTAATCATCTGGTCCTTGTCCCGTTATCAGCATTTCCTGAAAATGTCATTGAGATCTGTTCCTAATTTTTTGACTTACAGACAACCAAACAAATAAACAGACAGATAATCGCTGGCAAAAACATAACCTCCTTGGTTGAGGTAATGATGACATTGACATGGCCTCATACCTGGAATACCATAATTTCATAGGGGACGACTATGTACCTCCAAATGAATATCCAGTGTCGACATTTAGAAGACTCTAGATGTGAGGACGTCAGGCCAGAGCCTTGTGTTTTTTCACAAGCTGCATTTAATCACAATCAGTCTCAGACTTAAACTGAACGGCAAGAAGTTAATACATAAAATACATAAAACACGGTTCTTGTCCACTGAAGCCAATTCATTATCCTCCTCCAACCCTGGTGCCCACCAGCCACGACAGACCTGACCACAGAATAAGCAGGATGTCAGCACCGACATATCAAGAGAGCTAAATCACTCATACTAAAAGATTCATGAGCATCTGTGGCTGCTCTGGCTGTTGGCATCAAGCTGTCTGCCCTCGTACAGATGTGGTAAGGGAAGGCTCCTGTGTAGCGGATATCACTTGTTTGTTTGTGGCCAAACAGCCGGGAAGGATCATACGATCCAAGATCAAACTGACAGGAATAATCCAACCCATCTCAGACTCCTTTCAAAGCTTTTATACTTGAGTTCATAAATATGTATGAGAGCTGGTCTGGATCGTTAACTGGTGAATTGTTTTACTGCCGTTCTGCACTGACAATATCAATTCACTGTTGATTCACCATGCTACTTTTTTCCCTACATTTTTTAAAATACACGGTATAGTTCCAAATTACAGTATCGGATATCAGCTGAAAGTGAAGCCTGGCATTTATGTGAGGTTATTGACAGATGGGACAGAATCACTGGAACAAGTGAGGCAGTCAGATCACACTGCTGACAACAATGTGTCATCACCTTGCGGCGTTACTGGGGGGTGGAGTGTGTGTGTGTGTGTGTTGGTTGGGGGGCGGGGTGTGCAGAAAAATCCACAGTAGGCAACAGAACAATCTTTCATTTGGACCATTTGGACTGTTTATATGTCACTTGAAGTTTGGAAAAAAATGAATGTGGGAAAGTAACAAATTAGATTTCAGAAATATGTCATCATTTCATACAAATAACACTTCTTTGCCACTTTGCCCCAATGTTGTCAAAGGTGAGAAGAGCCACCAATGAAGCCAACATGCTAGCAGCTAGCATCAAGCATCTAGCAGCCGCGAATACCAACATGATCACTGGTCAACACACAGTATGTTATTATCTCAGGGGAGAGAGTGACCTGCACCTAGAAATCCTTTGAAATGTTGGTTTCATCGATGAAATCTAACAGTTGCCACGTTAGTTTGTCTGAATGTAAAGTTTCTCTGCACAGAGCAGCATAACCCCTGTCCCATTTTACATTTTATTTATTTTATCTATTCAATATTACTATTTATCTATTCAATTGCTTTTTCATCTATTCACTGAAAAAAAATACTTGTGACATGTCGTATATGGCTATACGTTGACCTTTGATTGATTTGATTTTTAGCTGGTAGAGCATACCTCTGCTCTGAATTATCAGAGGGCGACAGTGACTTGTAGACAATTTTCAGCATGACCACTTATTAGAACAAAACAAAAGGTTTAGTGTGCTCTGTGGTTGGGTGTGGAAAGAGAAGTTAAAAGGAAAAAAAGGAAAATATATTCTTTGCCTTGAAATATAGAAACAGATAAGAAAATTGGATAAAACCCATTGTGCCTTCATTTAATAACTCTACATCACATCTTTCAATCATACATGAAAGGCTTGAAGACAATGGCAGCACGTGATTTACCTTGGTATGTGTCCTTCGAACACATACGTCTTATTGTCCCAGTCATCAGGATCAGGAGAGAAAACCTTTCCAAGCACAGTCGTCGGCATCCGACCTGTCAACCAAAGGGAACATCAGTTCATTAGGATCCTCCTATGCTCATGAACAAATGGTACATTTCTCCACTGTGACGGTAAAGGCTTATTGTCACATCACATCCAGTTACATTAATGTGTGTGTACGCAGGATATGACTTCTCTATTGGCATGGATCTGTTGTCAAGTGTCGTCTGTGTTGTCACCTGACAGACAACTTGACAACATTTCAGACTAAGTCCAACAACTCACAAATGCACATGTCTCATTCCATTTAATTCCACCCGAAATGACACTGCAGGACATTCACAGGAGGAGAGGGAAAATGCATCAGAGAAACATTATTCAAATGTACAATATGATAATCACTAAGGGGGAGACTAGTATTGCCATCGCTCACACCTCTGCACAGCCCTGTGGGAATTCATGTTGTTCTGAGGTTACCCTTGAAATTTTAAAGTCAGACCTTGACATGTTAATTTTTGGCCTGTTTGTTGTTAACTGGGATCCTCTTGGGAAACAACTTGAAAGCCATGAATGGCTTTACAGATAAGGCCATGCAGTTTTTCTTTAAGTAAATAATAATTACATAAAAAAAGCAGACTTATTATTTGTGGAGAGACATGTTGATATCATAGAGCTTTGACTGAAACTGTTTGTTGACCTTTTTTTTCGCTTTGACCTTCATTTATGGACCCTCATCTTGAATTACATTCGTACATGCTAAGCACATAGACAAACCTACCTCTGTGACTGTTGATGAAGATTGTCTTCTCCCCTGCTGCATGAGCGTGGTCGTTCTGGTCTCCGATGGTTACCGTCAGGGTGCTGGTAACAGTTTTGGCGGGATGGCCACTGTCACTCATGACAATAGGAATGTAAAACTCCTTCTGGTGCTCTCGATCAAACATCCTCAGAGCTGTCAGCGTCGCTGTCCCATTGAGGTTGTCCTGCAGGTAGAAGTCGTTGGTGTGGCGATATTCAGGTGGGACAGCAAAATGGAAGGGTGGGCCGTTCTCTGGGGAGTCTTGGTCCACGGCTTGGAGGAGAGTTGATGTTCGGTTCAACCTCACTACCTGCAAAGGAAGGGAGAACAAGCGGTACTAAGCCTTACAGAGATGTGATCCACCTACCTACCCCATTTTAATTCGCATTTCTCGTGTCTCATGTTCTGTTTTCACCCACCTGAGGCCCAGCTACATTCTCAAAGACAACAGGGGAGTAAGCTGCTTCAAACTCTGGCCCATTGTCGTTAATGTCCAAGAGAGGCAGCTGGACTGTGGCGCTGCCTGTTAAAGGAGGGATTCCATGGTCGGTTGCTATGATAACCAGATGATGCTGGGGTATCCTTTCTCGATCTAGGGGCTGGGCCACAGAGAGAATGCCGGCCTGGTCAATGGTGAACAGCCCATCAGGGTCAGAGTCCTCAGACAGACTGTAGAAAATGTCACGATTGTGGCCCGAATCGGAGTCACTGGCTACCAAACGTGCCACACTGGTGCCCACATCGATGTCCTCTGGCAGAGGGGCGAGCAACAGGAAGTGTGGAATAAACACGGGAGGATGGTCATTATAATCCTCTACTTCCACAACGCAGTGCAGGAGGCTGGAAAAATCCAGATCTTCAACCTGCAACAGGAATCACATTGAGTCTTTAACGCACAACATTTTCAATCTCCCGATCTGGATCCAAACATTTACACATTTAGCTGCATGGTATTTAGTGAGAGAAACCAGGTACACAAGTACATAAGTCCAGTCAGAGTAACCACTTTGTGGTTGAGGTTTGCATGCACCTTCAGCGTGAGATTGAACTTTTGTTCACTGTGTCGTTCATAGTCCAGGCGTTTCTTCAGCCGGAGTGTGCCCCGCTGCTCCTGCTTGTGGCTGACCATGTAGAACTTCTGCTCAGCATCTCCAGCCACAACACTAAAGGTCAGCTGGGCATTTTCTCCGGTGTCATGGTCCTCTGCAGTGAGCTCCAGAACCTACCAAAACACCATGTCAACAACGTACACAGCACCACCTTTAGGCTAAAATCATCATAATTTTAAAGAATGTAGGACAGCCCATTAGGCTGCTTATTAGGCGATCAAACAATCGAACAAACATTATCAAAATAATGGGAGTGTCAAAACATGACTTTGCAGTTATAGAGGTCAGGATGGTCAAAGCAACCCCCAAATATCCTTAGGTTATGGAAAAGTACATCTCCACCAGACTATAAAACAATGGATTGAAACTATGACAGAAATAGCATCATATGAACAGATGCTAGTGAGAGTTAATGGTTTCTTTACCATGAGCCTGTAAGAAAAACATCATAGGAATTGGGGAGATGGTATAAACTGAATAAACATGATGTGAATTACTCTGTATTGTATATGTAGGTACCATGTACCAGGGACCTGCTGTGACCTCACCCAACGGAACTGTCTCAAAGTGTAAAATGAAAAGAAATAAAAACAAAAAAAGAAATGTAGGACAAAACTGGGTTTTGGACTGACACCTTTGACATCATGTTTATTCCTAAAATATTGGCATTTTAGCCAAGTAAATGCTTCCTGGAGTAAAATTCATAGTGAAAAAGTTCAGATGTTCAATATTTTAAATTGCCACAAAAGGTTTTCGTAGGTTACCAAGAGTTTTAAAGGGTAACTAACCACCCACCCTCACCCAATCTGGGCATGACTCTGCTCACAGCGTTATTAAAAAGAATGGGGGCAGAGTTGAGGGACTCTGAGACACACGTTCTACCTCTGATTCAGACCCTGACAAGGTATGAAGAGTGACCACTCATAGTAGTGTAGACTCTCCTCATGTATCCTGTCAGCCAGGATATCAACCAGAGCCCTACGGTCCAGAGCCCTATGGTCCAGAGTCCTGCGGTCCAGAGCCCTGCAGTCCAGAGCCCTGCGGTCCAGAGCCTCATGGTCCAGAGCCCTACGGTCCAGAGCCCGGTCAATTTGAGCCGCTTCAGCAGCACCGACTGGCTGTTGTATTGAGGACATGGAGGGGCAGGAGTGGATGGGAGACGTCCCGGATTGGTAATGGCTGGATTTAGTGACTTTTTGCAGCCCTAACCCTATCCCGACTTCAACTACAGTGTCAACATCTTTTAATTTATACCATGAAATACAGGACAGCATTTTTTTTGTTCTGGTCACCATGTTGTTCCTTCATCCTGATTTCCTGTTGTAGTTTAAAACAGACAGGAAGCGTCAATTAACACACCTCTGCATTAGGGTCTGCGTTCTCGGAGATTCTTGCCAGGCACGTGTGATCAGTGAATCTCGGGGCATGATCGTTCACATCCTTGACTTGAATGGTCGCGGTTCCAGTTCCTATCATCCCGCCGCCATCTCTGGCCTCCACAACCAGGAGGTATGACTCGACCTGCTCTCGGTCAAGACCGTTCATGGAAACGCTAATGGTCCCGGTGGTTGGGTTAATGGTGAACATTTCTGAGAATGTGGGAACCTCCCCCACTTTAATGTCGCTGGCATCCAAACTACCCACAATCCTGTATGAGAGCACCGCGTTTTGTCCCACGGCAGAGTCATCCAGGTCTGTGGCTGTCATCTCCATCACAGACGTCCCCACGACAGAGTTCTCTGCCACATCGCCATGACAGCTGGGGGCACAGGTGAAGACAGGTGCATTGTCATTGATGTCCCACACATTGATGATGACGTCAGTGAAGCCCGTCAGACCTTCACCCCCCTCGTCTGTGGCTAGGACCACAAAGCGCCATACAGCGCGCTCTTCTCGGTTCAGTGTCCGCTGGGCGTAGATCTTGCCTGTGACCTCATCAATAATGAATTCACTCTCCGCACCCTGGCCATGGAGAGAGTAACGCAGTGCTTCCTGGTCGGCATCCTTATCAGGATCTGTTGCAGTTACCTAGAACACGAAAGGCCCAGTGAGACAAAGTGTTGATGCAGATTTTTTTACACTGTTTAATTATTGAATGGCTGCTGACTTGAAGCGATCCTGACTGGAAACACTTCACAGCTGCTCTGTGCAGTTATAAACTCTCATGTTGATCAACCTGGCAGTTATCCAATATCCTGTTCCCCAATACTTCCCTTCTCTGTCGACTCCTTCATTCTCAACTCATCAGCACCAATTACACCCCAGGCAGGTCAAAGATGTTTCAATCCTACACAGTAATTGAAGTGTGATGCAGAGCCAAAATTAACTTGTGGTCCTTTATAAGAGAAGAGAATGTGGATGAACAGTTGCACTCATCCACATGTCCAACAGAAAGCTCCAACCTACCCACGAACATGGGTACCACGCTGGACTGGAGGGTGTAGTGATCGGTCAGTTCTATGGTTTATCCTTCAACCATCATGGCTGTTTCCTTCAGTTTTCAGTGAATTACAATTCAATTTTAATTACAATGACAGCTGCTTGCACTGTGTGTTGAGAGGTGTGTAATGTATATACTCAGAAGACCCCTCTGTAGTATATAAAGAGGGGTCTTCTGATGTCTGGAGCTGGGGGGTGTACTTTGTTATTTGCTCACAATGAACGAAAGAATTAGAGCGCACCTGTAACACAAACACGGGTGAACCATCCAGCTCCTCAGTCACGCTGCCATAGTACTCATTGACAGTAAACACTGGGGCCTCGTCATTCTTGTTGACCACGTTTACAGTCACTGTGGTGTAATCCTCCCACTTCCCATCAGAGGCAAGGAGGTGAAGCTTGTACCTGGGTAGGAAAATCATCTTTATTTCAGTTCAGGTCTGACCATTTAAGAAAGAAAAAAAGAGGACATACTACCTTTTGTTCTGCTCGTAATCCAAATGCTGGGCGACAAAGATGGTGCCCACCTCAGGCTCCACATCGAACACTCCCCCAGTGTTTCCTGATGTGATCTGATAGCGTAGCTTTGCGTTCCCACCTGCAGACCAGGAGAGAAATGTGCTTCATATTATGTCTCGAGGATTTCTTTTTAAACAGAGAATGGGCACAGTGAAAATTAATCAAACAGCGGTTTGTCTCTGTCTACAGTTCACTACTTTATATAAATGTACATTTTATGTTTTCCTTATTATATCATTTCCTTCTATTTTTGTTTTTCTAGTGACAAATTCATTGTTTCTATCTTTGTACAATGATCTGATTATATGATTTCTGGTTTGTTGTCTTCTTTGTGGAGCGCGTTTCAAAGTTTACACCAATGCAAACATGAGGGAGGGAGGTGACGTGCAAAGACATGAATGAAAGTAAATTATGTAATCACAATGTGAGGGAGAATCTGCATTTGTACAGTACGCAGGCCTAAATTTACCTTAAACTTACACAACTTTATTGTCATTGTACAAGGAAAAGTTGTATGATACTTTTCAGTAGCCCCTTCACTCAGATATCTGACCGCCAACTTCTTTCTGGACTTAGCTCCTCCTCATTGACTCTAGTATGTGTGTCTGCACAGCCTTGATTGGAATTCACTTTTTTCTTTCTCTTTACGAACCCTTTTGGATGAAATTTGATTGAGAATAGAGTAGAGTTAGAATAAACCTACTCACATTTTTTTCCTGGTAACTTACAACAGCCTGAATGACTAACAGCAAAACATTCAG
>JBBMJM010144594.1:0-11221 GCA_037832705.1 Centriscus cristatus
AGAGAATAGGGAAAGATGGAGATCGACGATTCGCTGTGGCGACCCCTGAAGAGGGAAAGCCGAAAGAAGAAGAAGATGATTTTTTTCTCACCCTTCACAAGCTGACCTTTGCACTGCGTCTCCGTTCACAGTCTGTGCATTTAACATATACTTTATGTCTGTTCTGACTGTCCCAGGGAGGGGGTCCCTCTGTCTGTGGTCCTCCCTGAGGTTTTCCCCTCTTATAGGGTCTGTTGGTCAGTTTTTGGTCACCCTGACAGAGTGTGTAGGGATGTGTGACTGTAAAGTCCATCGAGACAATTGTAAATTGTGGTGTTGGGCTGTAGACACAAAGTTCATCACTCCAGTCTGAGGTTAAAAGTAGGTGAGATTCTGGCTGCAAGAGAGGATTGGTAGTTCCAACAGGTGTCTCATTCATGGGACAAACAAAACAGGTGATTTTGGCATCTCCTGAGTGGCTTTTGTGCTCCGATGGAAAAATGTCACAACCTTCCTGATCTTCCCCAGGAGTCAGGACACCTGGTTTCCTGTACTCCTGGCAGCAGGATGAACACCATGTCCAGCAGTGGTTTATTCCTTATGAAGCCCCTCTTCGCCCTGTCTGAGTCGTCACTGAAGGTCAGTTTAAAACCTGCGTGGGGGGAGCAGCTGCCCTGTCGACTCGGGGTGTACACACTTCGCCCATGAGAAGCAGCAGCTCGTGTGTGTGTGTGTGTGTGTGTGTGGGGCCACAAGCTATTCTTAGAGTGCACACAGCAGGACGTGGGAGAGATATTTGTGGTCTGATGCTAATTGACCCAGTAATTGTTGAAGGCACACACCAACATCAAATGTCCATGTGACCCTCCAGTCATGGTTTGTGTTTTCATCAGCGTCTTTACGAGGACCACTACGTGCACATGGAGGCACCCAGGGACCCTGAAACGGAAGACGTTTTTGTAGCCACGAGTAGCGGGGATGGTGACAGTTCTTTGACTGTGATGAAATATTGACAGTTCCAGGTGAGACGTGAACGTTCCATCCCGTCTTTTAACTGATGGATCTTGATGTTCAGCAGCTTTGAACTGGAGATAAAATTGGCTGATTTGTTATTCAGAATTGGGTCCTGTTGGGGGTCTGGCTGGTTCCAGGTGAACCAAAAGCAATTCCACAGAATCATGCCGACATGAGCCAGAGGGTCAAACCTGCCAGAGATTTCCAGCAATATGTAATACCTCAAGTTTATCAGTGTCCGTCCACGACACGCTCCGCACTGCAGCTCGACCTCTTACCTATGACCTTCTGTACACTTTTACTTCGAAGTGTCTGAAGCTGTGCCCTCTCCGAATGCCGTGGAGAAAGTCTTTTTCCTGCCTGGACTTACTGGTTGACTGATGGCATCAGCGGATCTGCAGAGTCAACAGTCGGCTTGACAGTCAGACCAGCTGATCTCCTGGCAGAAAGCTCCGATGTGCTTGAGGAAAAACACAAACCAATTGTATTATACGAAATCTACCGGTAGGAGGGAACGCTTGAAGGGTACGTGTGTACGTTCACAGTTGAACTTACTTGTTTTTTGATAAGGGGAACTCATCGTTAAGAAGTAGACATGAGATGTTTGGCGGTGTCACTGGTACGTGTCAGTACCTGTGACTGAGGGTTGGTGAAGACACAGAAGTCAGTTTGTTGTCTCGGGGGTCAGTAGTTGCTCTCCCATTTCCACAGATCGTTCACAAACATCTGTCCTCAGCGCTGACCTTCGCAAGCCTCGGAAAAGCTGTAGACTGAGACTGCCCCCCCACCCCCAGCCCACCCCGGTGTAGATACTGCCGTTCACACTGGTTATGAGCCTCTTTTATCTGATAGTTTCTGAGTGTTGGAAATTCTCCCTGAAGAGAGTATTATTTGAAAAGGGCACCGTGTGCAAAGGGCCGCGATCCACATCTCACCAAATTACAATAATAAATCATAAAAATACAGTGATAAAAAGAAATGGGTTATTAATCAGTATCTCCCGCCGGACCAGTACCTGCAAGAATTTTTATTAACTTTATTTTGAGCGCATTACTCTTATCACCACGTTGGAGTACTCCATCGTCGGAGGTAATAGCCCCAGTGTTTCTACTTTGAAACGATGAGGAGGGGGATGTGGGGAGTCTCCGGATAGACTTTTTGTCTGTGTGCTTTCACGTTGAGTGATTAGCATCTGTGTTTTATACGCGCTGGCTCTGGGGACCAGCGTGTTTGCCAGTGTTTTGCATGGCGGTTCTCTGCGTGCCTCTGGAATCATTTAACCCAGGGAAATTGATGCTCTGAGCAAAGCTCTGCTGCCAGATGGCAATAGGGGAATGAAAAGCAGGTAGTAAAAGCCTCAGGTCATGATTAAGTGGCCTGTGCGATGCAGCACACTGCTGCAAATGCATGAGGCGTCGTCAAACGGCGAGCAGCAGTGGAAGGGTCTCTGCCTCTGCAACAGGTTTCGGGTTAGTACCCTCCCGATCCTTAAAACACCCATCTGCCTCCCCTCTGACCTGTGGGGAGAGACTGTAGAGCCCACAGCGGACACGTCTGGTGACATCCCAACAATCCCAGTTTGTTCTTCTGATTACACACTACAGCACCAGTCGTAGGAGGGTCCCGCTGCTCGCAAAGACAGCACCACTGACAACACACACAGTCAACAACGACACGTTGGAGGGAGGGAGAAGACCTGCTAGTGTCCTCCCATTCCTCTCTGTGCTGCCCCTCTCGCCCCCCCGGAGGGTGATGGAACACATCTGTTCCTCAAAGATAAAGGGCTGTGGGCAGACCGCCCCTGTAACAGACCCCGTCACGGACACACAGTGAGCTGAACGGGTGAATTACAGTAGAAAGGGAAGGTGATCCCGATGTCACGTCCCAGACACCGTCCATAGGCCTACAAGCAGTCAAAGTGGGAGCTCAGTGTGCTCTCAGAGAAGAACCATTTCCTCCAGAGAGGTTGGAAGTCAGTTGTGAAAACACAGAGGCATCGTTTGGAACAATCCCAGACCACGATCCACAAAATCCCTCTGGAGAATGACACCTCGTGGATGTTTCACTCATCATTTGAAGAAGGAACACGTTTTCACTGTGTGATTATCGTTGCCGTGGGGTACACCGAGGACAGAGGTAGAACGGAACAAGAACACAAACAGCTGCACTGTTCCATTTCCCTTTCTGAACCAGTTGAAATGAAGAGTCTGGCATTTTTCAATGACTCGTGCTGGTTTCATGGTTTTCTTGGTTCTATGGCAGAAGATACTGATGGAACATGCACCTCCTATGGCACACACAGAACACTCGCTCATGTGTCTTCTCACAACTGTTCCTAGAACTAATCAGTTCAAATCAGAGTATTTGCTCTCAGCAGAAAATTAATCTAATTTTCTGTCAGAGCGACTGCCAGTTACTTAAGATTTGATCTCTTTCATTCTTTCATTCTCGCTCGTCACCTCCCTCACTTCCCTCTCTATCTTTAGGCCTCAGTTAATTAAAATGGAAAGGAACTGATTCACAGTCAGTAATTCAGAACAATTTACAGTGAAAGTTAATTATAGAGCTCAGTGAATTATTTTTTGTATGCATGTGAATGTATATGTATATTTCAAACCAACCCTTTAGTCCGAAGCACAAATGACCAAAACACCATTTCACCACTTTGCTCTGAAGGTTGTTTCTTCTCTGCTGGTTGAGAGGCTGGGTTCTTCTTCACTGTGTGACCATTAACAACACACGTACATTCCTAGGTAGGTGTGTGTGTGTGTGTGTGTGTGTGTGTGTGTATATATATGTGTGTGTGTGTGTATATATATGTGTGTGTGTGTGTATATTTGGCACCAGCAGCTCCATTTTCGAGGCTCCTTCCTTCTTATACAATTACGAGGTCACATGTGCAGCTACTTGTCAGTGTTTTCTTATGGACACTGGATATTTCCACTGGAGTCCATTTACGGCCCAGTTGTTCTCATACGGAGAAGAATGGAAGTCTTACTTTGTAAAGTAAGTTCCTCATCTGACCAGACCAACCTCAGTAACAACAGAATTCTCAGTCCAAGTCGATGAAAAAGAAGATTGTCGTGAATGAAACCAATCTCCAGGTAGAACTGTGAAGGGAGGAACCGCATCAGAACCAAGGCCATCCTGCATTGTTACACCGAAGACCACAAGAAAACGAATCAAATCCGACTGAGAGAATGTTTTCACCAAGGTTTAACAATGGAGCCCCATTGTGGCCGTTGTGAACCTGTGGATGAGGCCAACCTGGCCATGAACCCGTTAAGAAAGATATCCCAACACGTTCCTTCATAAATCATGTTTGACATGGAGGGGGCAACGACTCCTTGTCTGTATGTAGAAAGGAAAGGCACGTTTTTATTGGTTTATCCCAGTTCATCCTCCAGGCAACATGTACTGGTACTGGTTGTTACATGAAACTCATGAAAGGAAAGACAGAAAAGGACCCGAACCGAAGAGAACTGAAGAGAATTCAACATTCAATAGAAAATCACAACAGAAGAAACAGGAGAAGAAAAGGTCGATCTGCCTCACCGCTGCGTTACTACCAGTGTTGGAAATGGTGGACGACTGACACATGAACGTGACGGCCAACGCCTGGGCAGGTTCCAATCAGTGGACCTTCTGTTTCAGTGAACACCGACGTTGGGTCGCCTGCCTTCACAGGATTCTTCTGATGGGCGGGTTTGTAATCCAGCACTGAGATGTGAAGAACAAGGAAGAAGAAGGAGCCCGGGGGGGGCTACTGGACATGGACAATCAGTGGCCAGACGATGGCCAGACGTCACCGCTGGCGTGACGGTGTCTCCTCCGCTGATCACTGTTGTTTGTGTTTTACTCTCAGTTGTTTTGGAAAAGAGGACGTTCCTCATCCAGCAGTGGGATGACACATTGGGTTCATCTCTTACGTTACGTTCCTTCCCTGTGTGACTTTATGGTCGACAGTTAGATATTTCTAACGATGTCACCTCTCACCAGTGATACCGGGCACAGACACATACGCTGGACGTCCTGATGGCGGGAGCTCTCTCCAGGAGGAGAAGAGGTCAACTGGTGACATGTGTGGGATCAGTGTCAGATTCGAGCTAATGCCATGGGTGGTCTGCAGGAGGAAATGACTTTGTTTGATTGCAGTTTGTACCCCGGCCCCCAGGGCGAGTGATGACCGTAATAGAGAAAGCTAAAAAATGGCAGGACTGGGCTCCAACCACCCCAACATACATGTCCCCAAGGACGTTCTTCACTCCATCATGGCTACCCAGACCCTTAGACGTCGTTCCTTGCATCCATTCCGGTACACATTCTCCTTGAGATATCACCAGTGTGCCACTTGAGAGGGAATTGAATAAATGAGAAGCTTGTGTCACTTTGGTTCTCCAGTCACACCTTGTGTCACACCTGATGAGGTCACCGTCCTCAATAACGCAGTTTGTGTCAATGTACCTACGGTGCAGTCTTTGAATACTGTGATTCAAATTCGTCCTTTTTTTGGACGACGTACAAGAAGAGGAGGATTCAGCCTCCAGACCCACACGACTGACAACAGGTCGATCCAGGTCCTTCCACACAGCTGCTGGTTAAAGACCATTCATCCTCAGAATGGGTGTATTCACATTCCCACTCCGATGATGTCATGGGGGGAGCTCATCAGGAGGGATTGAGCATCTTGAACAAGGACACTTTGACATTCCTGAAGCAGCCATGGATGGAATCAGTAATTATTCAATTATTAGATAACCTCACTGGCTCCGAAGCATCGACGTCATGTGCTCGATGTGTGTGCGTGTCTGGTCAGTGAATGTCTCTGAATTCCAAACACTGTGACACTCGTCAACCGGAGTCAGATGAGTCAGATGATGACGAGATGAACAAATGATCGAGTGGCGTGATGCCGCTCATTGGTCAGTCGGTCAGTCGGTTGTCGTCTCCGTCACTGGTCGGGACAATTAACTTCCAGTGATTCCACAGCTCTTGAAACTTGACGGTGGTGTGGAGGAGGAGAACACGGGAGGAGAACACTCAACGTGTCGATCCTGCATTGAAATTCAGTCCATATTCTTTGATCCAACGATAATGGATAATGGATGTTAACGATAAACCAATGAGACCAGGCCTCTGCTCTGCACTGCTAAGACTGGGAGAGGCTCCTGTTGGTAGACGGGCATCCTCAGAGCTCAGACTGCCGCCAGCGTCAATGTGAAATAATATAGTTACAATCCGAGTTGAAATAGTTGGTGTGGAAACAAAAACCAAAGGCCTGTTTGTTTTTGCTCGTATGCAATGAGTCCATACTGCAGTAGGAACATCACCTCAGAGGTCCTTTTCAGACCTCCACCTCATATCTGTGAAAGTCGTCTTGCTGTTGAAGATTCAAGATGGGAGGCGGTGCTGCAGCAGTGATGTTGGCAGGAGGAGAGGACCTCATGGGCAAGTGTGGTTGGAGGGGATGTATTTTATGGGATGAAGTGGTACTTTGTTCCTGTATTCCTGCTTTCACTGACAGAAAACTGGGAATGGAGGTGTAAAGTCACATCGGGACTCGGGACAAACCGGTCCTCGGGCTCTGGCTTGAACTGGACATTGATCCTGGTGAAACCTCGTGCACGCTGGCCGCCTGAGGATTTGTGGTCTGTACGTGCCACATGCAGCTGAAGCTCCCTCTTCATTAAGTGCTGTGAGAGTGAATAATCACTGTCCAGTGGGGGGTCTGTTTCCTGCTGCCACCGCAGTGGCCATGGAAGTCGGTGGTCCAGCCTGTGACGACATACGTTGAGTGAAAGGATTCTAGACATGATCACACAATGATCTTTTCCACAGACACTGGCACCTGTGGATTCAGCTAACACGGCTCTCAGTCCGTCGATGGGGGTTCTGCTGTAAACTCCTGCTTGTAGTCACAGGCTGAAACATTAGTTGATGGGCAGTTCCGATTCACAACGATGGTCTCATTCAGAAAAGCTAAAATACAACGGGGGTGGTAACAGCAAGTGTCAGCACACAACATGTGATAGACGTGTTGCAGGGGGGTCAAGGAGGAGGCAGGTGGCTTCATCACCTGCTCTGACTCGAGAAGCAGTGTTCTTCAGAGGTCAACTGGAGCCCACTGACACAGACCGACAGCGGACTGAACCCTGCCTGGAAGTCACCGATGCAGAAATGTTCTTTCCCTCTGGGATTCAAGGTGTCTGCAGCGTGTAAAGTCAGAGGTTCACGTGGTGAAATGTGTTTGTGGTCAGGTCATGTGATCCTCCTGGTGCAGGAGTGGGCCGTCTGACCTTGTTCCACCTTGTGTGGTAGAATGGGATCGTCAGACTTTGGACGTGCTAACGAGTTTTCCCGTACCCTATTGTCTTGCACCTTCTGTCCTCCACAGCAGCCGCTGTGTCCCACTCCAAACTTGACGAAGGTGATTGGGATAGCTGCTGTTCTTATGCAGCATTTGTCACAAACGCAGCAATAAAATGACTTCTACAGTCAGAAGTCACGAAGGGAACAAAATGGCATCGATCAGGGATATTGGCTTGTTGGAGGCATGACGTTCAGGACTGTACTTCCTGACGAGTGTGGGTGGGCTTATGGTATGTTAGTAGTTCTACGTCCCAACGTGAAAATATGGAAGAAAAGAAACGATGTCCAGCTGGCTCAGGACACATTGTGTGAATGTACTTTGAATATTGTTGAGGAGAATAAGACAAAGACACGGTCACGATTTTAAAGCAGAGATCTTGGATCCCAACACACCAGAGTTGTTCTAAGTTGCTCATGCATTGACCGAGGTGCTTCATTCGGCCTACGTCCCTCCGACTGAGACGTGGATGAACAGAACCTGCACGTATAGTTTGGTTTTGGTTTTAGAGCGATAAGCAGGTCAGATGGTGTGAAGAGCCAAGTCGGCAGTCATGACGTCTTCCTGAGATCCATAATATGTCTACTGTCAGTGAGGGGCCTGACGGAGATGAGTTCAATCTATGACTCACTTTGTGAGGGTGTTATTTTATTTAAATGATCTTAAATAAATTCTGCATAGAGACGAGACCTCGAAAGCACCGCAGTAGAATAGAGGCAGTTTAATGGTGTTTTTCTCCTCTGGTTTCGACATAAATTGCTTAATAATTTCAAGAAATCTCTGGTTGTCTGATTTCACTTTCAAAACACTGTGCCTGTGTCATTTTGTTATCTTGGGTGTGCAGCAGCATCTCACTGAAGAGCACTGAATGGAACGGATGAGGGCCCCTGTGAGGGGCCTAGCAATTGCAGAAAGAAATCAGAGGGCGCATAAAGTGTTTCCGATGCCGGTAAATCAGTTTTCCTCTGCAATTACATCGTTTTCATTTCATCTGGGAAGTACTCGAGTGGGTGCAGCACTCAACTGTCAGCAAATAAAAGCAGAATCTACCGCTCTAAGTACATCTTAAAGGTTTTTAAGCATTTTTTAATGACCTGCCTTGCCCCTTAAACAACTCACCATCTGATATTAGCATTGGAGGATAAGAGGCTAATTGAAACGTCAGTCAGCACTAGAATGTCTCTGTCTATATTTCTTTGGGCTGAAAAGGGGTCTCGCCCCTCTGAATTGGTCGCCAGCGTCCGCAGACGTTCAGTCCGACGCAGCACAGGAGAGATGAACGGTCGATTCACTGCTTGCAACTGGCATCTAACCCCCCTTCAGGTCAGCGTGACACACTCCGAGCTCCTCTCTGGCCCATTAATCAAGTCTGCAGCAGTGTTCAGAGGTTGTCAGAGGGAAGTCTGACCCACATAAAGATATCAAGCTCTCAGACAAAAATAGACCCCCTAACACCCAAAGGGTTCACATGGAGACAAGGTAACTGGTAGAAACAGTACTGAGACAATCGATGGCCGTGGGTCGTTCTGTACGTCCCCGTGGTCACACACGTGTAGAAACCTTCGAGAGATAAACATATTTCTTGATCTGGAAACAGACACGTGGAAGGACCACTGAATGACCCCTGTTGGGTTCCTCTCCAGGGGAATGGATTCCTTCCTCGTGCTCCTCGGCTGAAGGACCAGCGCTTTCCTTCTTATTGACCGGACTCTTGCATAAAGTATAGCAAGCATCATATTTGTCTTCATATGCGCCGCCTGAATGCACTCACTGCATCTTCTTCCACGGATTAACTGGACAGTCCAATTCATTTTTAAAGTCGACTAGAATCGAATCATCAGCAATTTCTTCTTTATCTTTGCATTCATTCATTGAGCTGAAGGAGGGACAGACATTCACACCTCTACAGCGACAAATGGAAACGTACACACACAGAAAAGCCCCCTGATCACGACTCCATCGCTGTGAGGCGCCAGGGCTTCACACTGGACCACCGTGTCGCCCTTATGTTTCAATGTGCTTTTTCCATTTCAAAGCAACGAAAGATTCACTGGGGGGAAAAAAACAGTTCAGGTGTCAGACAAACACAGTATCTAATAATGAGTTCCCCCGCCTGCCAGACCACCCCGTGGTGACAGATCCTGTGACCACCCCCCATTGTCATCACATCAGTCTGGCTACATTTAATGGTGCATGGACTCACACACAAAATTGCACTTTCCAGCACATAAGCACACACACACTCTTTGTGAAGAAGAATCTGCTCTACAAGCAGAGAACATGGAAGGAAAGCTGCACGTGTACAATGAGGGAGAGTCGACGAGCAGTGTGGAAGGAGAAGTTTCATGTTCCAGTGGGATGTGACTTCACCTGGTGCTCCGTGGCCTTTGCCTCTGATAGGACAGACATGTCTGTATGACAGCACGTTAATAACGCTGCTTAAGATGGATTTTGGTTCAAATGTACGTCTGGTCCCGTCGTCGATCCAAAGGTTGATGAGTCAACTGCTGAATTCAAATGAAATACGCCCCAGTCCTTCTCCAACACCACCACAGTGGGTCCGTGGACCACCATGGTCTGGGTTGTAGAATCTTAGTAAAATAAGCTAAATGAGCTAAGCTAAGCTTGGATCTTAGATTGCTACTTGAGATTCAGGGTAGGGGGTAGCGTAGGGTTGACTGTAAATGTTAAACTGTGGGAAATAATGGGACTAAAAGTTAACTAGATAGGTAGCAGAGATGTGATAACATCTCAGTACTGGAACTGTAGAATGACCCTCTCTCTGTCCCAGGGACACCAGAGGGAATGGACACGTGTTCCGTTCTGGGCGTCTTGGGCCTCCAGCCAGGGTCTCACCCTGCATTCCTGGTGGATTCCTACTGGAGACCACTGACCCGATACTTAGTGGAAGCTCCTAACGGCAGAATCAGCACATTTACTAGTCTTTATCTTCTTTTGTTCTCTGCAGAACATCGGATGTTGTTCTTTTCCAGATTCATTCTCTATTCCCATGTTTGTGCAGTGACAGTTCAGCAGCTCCAGCCCTCATTTGGGATGCCTCACTGGAAAATGTACCCCGAAGCGGTTCAGATGTACATCTTTAATTAAAGGGGATGAATAGGTTTTCATAAATAACCACATTCAGACATTTGCAATTAAACCTCCATGCTATTTAACACAATTTAAGTTGTTTGCATTATCTCCCATGATACTAATCGGGACGTTCTAACGGATGTGTGGTCCTTCACAGTGGTCTACCTGCTAAAGGACAGGTGACATCCACAGTATGTATGCACACTTTGGTTTCATGGAGATGCCCAGGGGCTCTGTCCGTCCCACCGGGGCTCCGACGCACACATGTTCACTTTTCATGAGAGAAAAACAGAAGTGCTGCAGTGATATCGTGTGTGAGCTGCCGTCTGTGACACACTCGCTCTCGACATGTCTCAAAATCCACGTTCGATCATTTCCAATGCACATTTCCCTTTGTTTCTACATGATTACTGTGGCTGCATTAAAAAAAAACCTTATTAGGATGAAAATGAGAAGTGATCACACCTGCAGCTGCCTGACACCACGTCCACATCCTCCACATCCTCCACATCCTCCACATCCTGTTCCCTTCAGTTCCTTCGGATCCTCTGCTGCTTGATTAGAATGAGAACTGGAGGCATCGGGGGGTGGGGGGGGGGAGTCATCATCTGACTGACAGACATCGAGGACAGGTCGTTCCTTGAAAGACAACCGGCTGATTTGAACATTTCCAAATCCAAAACGATGGCAACACAGTTACCAACACACACACACACACACACACACACACACACACACACACACACACACACACACACACACACACAC
>JBBMJM010144647.1:0-11217 GCA_037832705.1 Centriscus cristatus
TGTGTGTGTGTGTGTGTGTGTGTCAGAGTGCCTGGCGTACAGCTGCTTCACTCAGCTAATGAAGAGGATGAGTCAGAACTTCCCCAGTGGAGGAGTCATGGACACACACTTTGCCAACATGAGGTCGCTGATCCAGGTGAGAAATCACTGATTTTATTTCATGTGCATGGGGAAGACAACAACAACAACAACAACAGGTGTGTGTCCGTGGCGCTGAAAGTGTTAACTCTGGTGTCAGATCCTGGACTCGGAGCTGTTCGAACTGATGCAGCAGAATGGAGACTACACACACTTCTACTTCTGCTACCGCTGGTTCCTGCTGGACTTCAAGAGAGGTGAACGCATTTATTACCACTCACACGTCAACGCTAAGGAAACAGCGCCCTCTGTTGCCACAAATTCAAATTACATTGGGTCATGTTCTTCTGAGCTGTAATTTGTTGGAGAAAATACACAGAAACAGGATTTTTTTTTTTTAATTTACACAACTTTTACCTGTCAACGTCTGTCCAGGTCCAGTGCATCATTTTTTTTTCGTTTTTCACCAAGCAGAACAAGGTAGTGTCATTAGGGGGCGCATGTACCATTTCGACATGCTGAAACAAACATTCTGAAAGCTAATATTAATGTCTCTCGAGTAACTGAACTGACTTTCTCATCCATGAGTTCTCACTTTAACATGTAAATTTCAAACCTGTGTAACATTTTTATTTAATGATATTTGTGTGTGTGTGTGTGTGTGTGTGTGTGTGTGTGCAGAGCTCCTGTACAAAGATGTGTTTGCGGTGTGGGAGGTTATCTGGGTCGCTCCCATGATTTCCTCCAAGCACTTTGTCCTCTTCTTGGCGTTGGCCCTGGTCACCGTCTACCGTGACATCATCATGGACAACAACATGGATTTCACCGACATCATCAAGTTCTTCAACGGTAAAAAAAGACAAAACACAGAATGTTTTACAATAGTGTTGAGAAAATAAATGGAAAAAACCCACTAATGGACACCCCCACCCCCTGACCACGTCCCACCGTACCTGAAGGCCTCTAAATTAGCATCGCAATGATAATGATTTTAAAAAGACAGACGGTGACGCCTGTCCCCACCCGCTCTGACAGTCTCTACGTTCCCACAGAGATGGCAGAGCGTCACGATGTCCAGCACATCCTGAAGATCGCACGGGACCTGGTGCACAGAGTCCAGTCCCTGATGGATAACAAGTGACTGTAGACGACAAGGAGGAGCTGAACGGATGCAGCATGTTTCTGTCCGGATCAGGAGCACTGCTGGGTCGGGTTGGGTTGGGTTGGGTTGGGTTGGGAGTGAGGTTTGGGGGGGGTGCGGAGCTCCGCTTCCATCTGTTTACATGTAACGTCACATGGAATGCCCCTGGTGTCTGTCCAGACATGTAGATTTGTCTGCATGCTTGTGAGTTTGATCACACTGTGAACGCGTTCTTACAGAGCTTGTGTGCGTGCATGACGGCACACGGTCCAGTACGACGTCGGCCGTATCTTATCTTCTCCGGTCTCGCCCTGTTTTTTTTTTGTTTTTTTTTTCCCCTCTCCTCCTCCGAAACACGTGGGAAGTCCGTCGGTGGAGGAACGCCGTCACATCGCGTTCTCTCGTTTGACCTGCAGAGGGCGCTAGTGTGCAGGATTTAGAGGAGCAGGAGAAACTAGCCACGAAGTTTTCATTAGTGACCAAATGGACTGTGCCAACTGCATTTGAGTGTTTTCTACGAGAACCACGTGTGTTTTTAACCCCTTGACCCACATTCGGATTGTTTTTTTTAAAAATTATTTTGTTTGTTCTTTTTTTTTCCAGTTGGAATTCACGATCACACAAACGTTGCCTTTATCAGTGACAGTCCGAGGTACTGTGTTGCACTTTTTGTGAGCGTGTCCTTCAATGGTGCCTGCGAGGACCTTTCAGCAGCGGCCTGAGTTGCAAAACAAGGAGTCGACGGTTGAGAAACTCAGGATGAATTGCAGCCAGCTTTTCAGAGCATGGGTGGTCGGTCGTGTTTCCCCTTTTCGTACTAAGCAGAAACCGAAACGCAGCAGCTGAGCACAAAGAGTCCAAAGCACACAGGCGTTTGTGGATTTAAGACGCGGAGCTCCGGTCGAGTCCTCTGGAATATTTCTTGCATATTTGACCTGAGAACAAATTTGCACTCTTGTGGGGTTTTTGAAGCACATTTAGTGCTTCTTATATTCTAGTACCTTTTTAGGAAATCAGCTGAAATTTGAAAAGGGAAACAAGGTTGTTGGGGTTTTTTTAACCAAAGCTGCAAAAGCTACGGAAGAGGATTAAGGCCAGTAAAGAAGAAAAAAAAAGGTAGAATTCTGACTTTTTTCTCAGAATTCTGACTTTAAAGTGAAAATTCTGAGAAAAAAGTCAGAATTCTGCCAATTTTTTTTTCTTTTCTTCGCTGGCCCCAATCCTCTTCCGTAAAAAGCTGATCTGATCTATTAAAAAAAAAAAAAGTTTCCACGCTGAAGAAAAACAGGTTGATGACTGAAGGTGGATGACTCCATTTTAACATGTTCCATGAAGAGACCAACATCGTGCTCACAACGCCCTCTAGTGATACAAAAACCTACTCCTTTAGATGAATTATTGGTTGGCTGTCGGTCTCTACTTGGGACTAACCCGAACCCTAGACGACGACAAGTTGGATTCAGAATGAAAAGTGGCTGCAATCGTCCATGTCGAGCCTGATTCTCCTGCTGACTGAAGTCCAGCCTGGGTCCTTCGAAATGAACGTTTTTGTAACTGACTACCTTCCACACCGCTGACGACAAGCAAAATCCATTTTTCACCGCATCAGTATTCATGTCCCCTTGGGGTCGTAGAGAATACATTATTATTGTATCTGAAACTGGGAGAAACGTAATTAATCTGTCTGATGTACATTTTATTAATCTCTACTGACTTTGTGTTTGATAAACCAAATCCGCCAACAACACAACATCCTTTGCAGTGTTCCTTGTTTCCCCACAGCTGTCTGACGTGGCTGCATACGATTGGTCATCCAGCACTGACCTGCATCTGTGCATGCCAAGTGCCAAGAGTCTTCCCCAGTCTCGAAGTGAACCATAGTCATCAGGCTTCGTCAGTCTGTAGTTTTGATACCGGGAACGGGTGCTGCTGGTGCTGGTGTGGAAGTATGGAACCGTGCTACTACCCCCCCCTCCCCTCTCTCCCCTCTCTCCCTTCCACTCGGGCCGTAGCAAAGCTTTTTCTTCCATCAGGAAACGTTGTTGTACCAAAGCCTTGAAACAGCCCCCTCTTGTGGCATGATGACAATGTGCAATTTCATACTGCATCTTGAAGACTGACTGTTTACTATGTGTGTAAAATATTTTTGAAAATTGTGACCTTGGATTCTATAATTCCTGTGCAATTTCTGTCAAAGAATCAAAATCTATATTGCTCTAAGTACGAACAGAAATCCTAATATTTAAACCGACATAGTCATAGAGGAGAGAGAATGAAGACGACATTCCCCGTTGACTGTTAAGTGTTCTTTCTCAATGTTGTGCACTGACTTTAAAGATTTCTAATTTCTATTTATTTAGGGAGCAAATGTTTGCAATGCTGAATTGTATTGGTATGGATGTATTTGCCTTGAATGTAATATATTATTAAATAAGAGGTTGTTCATTATTTTGCAGTTAATTTTTCTTCAACAGATCATATTTGATCACTCCCATGTGTCAAATACTAATGTTAGGCTGTTATTATAATTGTTGTTTACACTATTTTAAACAAGTTCAAATTCTAACCTTAAATACTGTAACCATCACCAGGATGCTGTGGTGGTTGAAGCTACTGACCCCGGTGGGGACGATCGCAGTTTAAATCCTGGGAGCTTTCTTGCAAAGTCAACTTTTAACACCCAACACACACACACACACACACACACACACACACACACACACACACACACACACTCATATCAACAGTGTGTGTGTGGTGATTGATGGCCCCTCACTCTCAGGTGAGGCGGTAGCGCAGTTAAGCTAATTACTTAGCTAGCGAATAATATTAAGCGTAGCGAGCTGAGTCAATTGAATTTAACTTCATTAGTAAATTGAAAGAATTACTTTAGTGACTATAAACTAATAAACTAGTATTAGTTTATTTACTTACTAAAATAGTGAATTACTAAATTTACTAACTTAAGTCGATAATTAGCTTAGCAAGCTAAACTACGCTACTCACAGCACTGACCTGTACATCTTTATGTTGGAGACGTGGGAATAAAAATATCCAACAAAACATTAAACCAAAGAATGCAAGAAATAAGTCTGGAAAGAATCAAGAAGTAACAACTTGTAAAGAAACTTGTTTGTGCTATCATATTTGATGCCCCCCACCCCTCCGAACCCACCAAGGGAAAAAACACACAAACAGTTTTACAAAAACGATTTATCACGGTTGATGCATTAAAACTGATCAGTACCCATGACATTGCACAATACAAAGGCATGAAAAACATTGAACACTGTAAGTATAGCATCGTCAAAAAGCTAATTTTCTATTGATAATCACTTGTAGTGAGTTCAGTTTCTTACAATTCGAAGACAGGTTATATTTTAATTTAAAAAAGGCAGAAATAATTTCTAAAATTTGAGCACGATGTGACACAAGAAAAATAATTGGCAGACATTCTGTGGTTGTGAAAACCATCATTTGTTTGTACAGTACAACACTAACAGCTGAGAGTTCTACGCAGATGAAGCAGTGGCCTGTCCAGGACAGTGAACCTTCAGTCATGTGACTCGTGCCCGACACGGATGGCGATAAGAGTAAGATGATGTCCGCTGCAAGGTCCTGTACGGAGAGAACAACAATACAGAGACGTTTCCTGACTGGTGATCTACAGCCATTCAAACAAAGACAGTTCCATGCAAAGACAATGTTGGATAGCAGAGATGGGCAAAACAGTTCGTTTAGGTGAACTGAATCATTGGAATCTGTTCAGTGAAAAGATTCATTCAAAAGATTCGTTCACCAAACCAACGAATCAGGTTCCACTGCCGCACTCAGCTGGACTGTGAAATGATTGAATCTTTTCAGGAAGCGATTTAGTTTGTTTACCCAAAAGATTCGTTCTTTGTAAAGAATCATTTGGGATTGGGACACCGTACCTGTGCGCTGCGGTGGGGACGATCCCTCGTCTCCTAACTGGGGTTGGATTTCTCTGCCGTCTTCTGAATCTGTGTGGAGAAGGATGACTGACAGTCAGGTCGACAGACCGGAGAAACGGTACAGAGTGGCTGATGTCATGTGAACATTGGGGAGGGGGAGGGGGGGTAGCAGCTAAAAAGCAGACGCACGCCTCCTGGGTGGAGAACACTGAGGGGCTGTGAGGAGCAAACACACACGCTTTATTAAACTACCAGCGGAGGGCGGGAGCGCACACAAACGCATCAAACGTGACACAAAAACCAATGGACAAATGCTCGGAAATGGACAATGACCTGAAAACGACGGGAAGACAGAACATGGAGTGTGCTGCTTCTTCCACAGCTGCACCAACACCAAAAAAAAAATAAAAAAAAAAAATACAAAAGACGCTCAACAACAGGCAGAAATGTTACTGTACCTGTGATTGCTCTTTTAGGAAATCTGGTAGATGAAATTCACCTTTAAAGACCTGGAAGAACAAAGGACCCGGTTTAGAGGTGAGGTCGACACGGTCCTCTCCTACATTGAAACCTGTCTGGGTAACGGTTTCCATGACAACAGGACCATCCCGGACCCGCCGACTGCCTCAACATGAAATGTGGATGATCCAATACCATGAACATGGACTTCAGAAAAGGCCTCGCTGCCTCCACTCATCCACAGGGAATGTGGGAATCCATATCTCAGGATTTCTGCCCTCCAGGTGGCGCTACAGGTCAGACCAGTAGAACAACAGACTGAAACAAAGCCGGAGAGCTCACGTCTTCACCAAGCAGCTTATTTCTACCCAATATTATCGTCCTCCACTCATTTATCTCCTCTATTAAATTCAGATTTCACTCACTTTTGTCATTTTCTTTTTTATTTCAATAGGAAAACAAACAAACAAATACAAAAAAAAAAAAACCCAACTCCTGACATTTGGGTTAACAGACAGACAAACTAACCACTGTTCCACAGAGACAGTCTACTCCACTAGACACAGACGCTGAAAATGTCCCTATCAGACAATGAGGAAGAATCTTTCAACAGATTCCTGGATCCAGGTAGTTCCAGAAAACCCCAAACCAAGTAATTCAGCCAACTGGGTCATGTTTGCTTCTATCGAGCTCTCAAGAAAGGAATGATGTTGCTCTTAACGTACAAGAAATTCTCAGTGAATCGGAACAAAATTACCCCGAAAAACAGAAAAAAAAAAGAAAAGAAAAAAAAGAAACCTTGTTCTTGTCACACCGTCGCGTATCGTAGCGTTCAGGAGGTGAGCGGGGCTCTGGAGCGGCCGAGGGTTTCCCCTCACATCCTGGCTTCACTCAGCACAGACCTTTAATGAACTCGTGGCCGTCAGTATTTCCTTCCACAGAAGGTGGAGACCAACCTTCACTCACACATGTCTGCAGGTCTGAGCACGCCAGGATGATGTCATGTCAGACTCTGCAGAGACTAGTGGTCCGACGACCAACGGGTGAGGCAGCAGTTCCACTGTAAATGTCGGCGAATGTAAACGCTTTACTTCCTACGTGCACTAAAGTAATAATAATAATAATAATAATACAAAAATCAAGGCGGGTGGAGGTCCAGCTGTCTGACAAAGCCATTAGCCGCGGTGTAATGATTTATGGATGAAGCCATTAGGGGCTGTTATCTTTCCATGGACGACGGATGACGTCCACTGACATCAAATATTGAAATAACCACAAGTTCAATAGAATTAAAAAAAATACTAAGAGGGATTTTTCCCCCTAGTGAAAGCTCCTCGTACATATTGAGGATTGTGGACAGAAGGACCTAGGAGGCACCTAAGACTTGAACGTGTGTGACTCCTGACTCGGCGGCTCTTCATGCACACCGTTCTTGACGTACTTGTTGGTGGGTCGTCACACTCCGGATCTGTACAGGTTGTTTTCTCACTAGATGAACGAACACACCGCGTCAGACATTCTCCCAACTAAGTACAAGGACTTTTATCTGAAGAAGTCGTCGCTGGTCTTACATCCGTCACCGCCGCACACAACCGATCCTGAAGACCTTTCCAGATGAAAAAGCCCCCCCCCCCCCTTCCCGGTGCTACATCTTGAACGGTTCTGTTTAGGACAGAAGGAGGAGGAGGAGGAGGAGGAGGAGGCCAGTGACGGGGCCAACACAAACTAAGAGGAAAAGACACTGCAGTAGGAAACCTTGTTGTCCATGAATAATCGGGAATTATTCATAAGAACGTTTAGGTTATTAGTTTCAAACAGGAAGGAGTCGAGAGACTCGAAGCCTCCTTGAATCCCACTCAACCATCTTACCCCGATAGATCGCAGTGTTGTAGTCATTAAAAAAAAAAGAGGGAAAAAGAAGACGTATATTTTCCTGCGGCTGCGACTAGACCTTTGTCTCTAGTTTCCAAGTCTGTTCCTGGTCGGACCCATTTTTCCAGCCGGCAGCCAGACCGTCCTCCTGTACATCGTACACTCCAAATACTTTCCATTCAAGTCATAACAGTCTTGACAAAACGCACTAAAGTCATTTTTTCCTTGCGCTCCTGTTCCCCCCTCGAAGGTTCCCCCTTTCAGCTTCCCCTTGAAAAGCAACGCAAACTCTCCGGAGACCTTCACTGGCTCGAATTCCAAGATAAGTTACAAAGAGGAAACTGAGCAGCGTCGGGACAGAGGAAACCCACAAAACACATCGGGGCCTTTGCTCCGGCAGCTGATGAGCTTCTATACTGTTCATCAAAATGAACAGTATAGAAGGGGGGGGGGGTGTTTTTAAAAAACATTCCAGAGAGCAGGTTTAGTGAAACTCATAGTTTGTTATTACTGAAATGATAAAAAACTCTGCAGTTTTCAATTCTGTCTATTAAACGGGCATAATAATAATAATAATAATAATAATAATAATAATAATAATAATTCATTTGTACAACTTTCACTAGGACCATTTGTGACCTTCAAAATAAACGTCATCTGGTGTGAACTCACCCTTCTCGTGTTGTCCAGGACTTTGGGGTCAGGGTGTCCATAGTTGGGGGAGCTCGCATGGGGGTCGTAGCCCAGTCTGGCCAACATGGGGGCAATGACAGCCATGTCCCTCATCACATCCGCGGGGATCTTCCCAACCCATTTGGACAAAGCTTCTACATTGACAGGTTTGATGACCTGGTCTGTGGACCTCTCGACCCTGGAAAACAAAACGATCCGTTTCATTTGGGACCTCCAGCAGAACGTCACAATTTACATTCAATCACAATACTTGGAAACTCCAGGGTTATCAGGGGATATCACGAGACATTTTCACTTGTATGTAGTAATATTAATAATCATTCACGTTAGAAATTGAAGTCAATGGAGTTATCATATAGGTTAAACAATTACAACAGAAAAATTAAAAAAAAAGGTCATAAAATAATTTGTTCGGTCTTCACCTGCTACCCCCCCCTTAAAGAATCAACAGTACAGACAAACTAAAATAGTTCCAAGGTCCGTCTGCAATCAAAGCGTCAATCCCCTCCAAAGACAAATACATTCCCCTCCCATATCCCATATCATTGTATGGCAGCAGATGGTCCTATCTTATCACGGCCTCGGATGTTGACTCGACGTGCTGCTGAGTCAGGGTTGACTCGTACTGTTTGAGAACACCACTTATTGATATCATGCTCGTTGTTATGGAACGTTGACTCGGAAAACTCACGCTCAAACACCACTGATGCACGCTTCAGGTTTACTGCTGCTCAGATGGGAGAGGAGGAGGAAACGTGTGCAACCAAACTATAAATCTGTGCACAAGAATACAGTATAAACACAGAGTTGGGCAGTTTTAAACTTGTGTCGGGGATATTTAACTGAAGAGAGCGGCATGAGCTGGCTCCGGGTCCAAGACAAGAATTAAAGGAGAAGGAACGATGTGGAGCTTCGCATCTGCTGCTTCATCGTGTGTTTATGCTGCGTGAACAAAACCTCAAGAACGGTCGGTGTTGTTTGCCGTTTCTACACAAACAGACATCGCATGGGACTTCTTGTCCTGGGCAAAAAAAGAAAGACAAAGAACTTCTTACAAAGAGAGAGAGTGTGTGTGTGTGTGTGTGTGTGTGTGTGTGTGTGTGTACAAAACAAGCAAACCGAGTTGATAAGAACCCTCGGGGCTGAACTGAAGCAGACTTAATTTTAAAAGCGTCATCGCTCAGCAACTCAAGTTTCCCTGAGGACTCTACTGATGGAGCTTCCTGAAAAGGGACATGGACCAACAGGCTGGCAGAGCCGACACAGGGAGGAGGGGTGGGGGGGTCATCACAAGAGCACAGGCTTTAAATGGAAAATGTAACAAAACAGGACAAAACAGGAAACTGAAACCCCATGATATGGAATTAAGAGGGGAAAAAGCTCTGGGCTCGAGTCTTCAGTGTTCACAGAATAGTCTCATTTCAGTCTCATTTCAGTCACAGTGGAACAGATTTTCCATCATTTTATCATGGGGGGGGGGGGGGTTCCAAAGTATTAGGTTTATTCAGCTCAATTCACATTCACATTGTCCTTTGACGCTCTTGTAAAACAACCAAACCCAACATGTGTGATGAGCAAACACTGGTCCTGATGCGAGATCAACGCACGTCCACACAAAGATGGAGAAGCCGATGTCACAGCTGACATCCAGAATCCTTCTGGAAGCTCCTGCATGCAGCGGCTTTTTAGGAAAGAGACTTCTCATGCAGAAGTGCACAAATACATTATATAAATTATAATATATAATACATTTGTAAATATGAATAATGCACCATTTTTTATTTCCTTCCATCAGCAATGGATGTTTTGTGCATTTTGTTTTGAATGAATACGTCATTATGTCACAGAAAGGTTAAATTATTTATTTCCTGTCATAAAATATTCATCAAGCAAAGCAAATGGAGCAGCTGGACTTCAGCGGTTGTTTCCGGGAATGAGCAAAAGATGACAAATGAAAATGACGTCAATCTTAATAACCTCCGACCGAGAACGGACTCTTTCTTTGGCAGAGCTTCTTCCACTGATGTGTCTGATTCATGTTCCATTAACAGCTGCTCACATGTGATTTTTTTTTTTATAAATTCAACAACAGTGATTGAATTTATAATAAACATTTTCTATTGTCCAGAGTCTATTAGGATAAAAAGTTACAGGGGATTTCACTCAATCTGGGATAGCAAGTCCTCAACGTGGCTCCAGGAAATTAACACCACGGTGGACAACTTCCTCCTTTTCCTGCCTCCACAATGACCTATGAACTCGTGTAGGGTGGTTGGTAACGACCGGTGTGGGTTTTACTCGTGGTGCTGCCAGCAAAGACACGGCAGGACTGAGAGCATCCAGATTAAACACCAAGTCTTTGGTAAAACTATATGACGACGTCAAAATGGACTAAAAACGACTTCTTCCTTAGTTTTAACTTGTGCACAGATGAGAGACAACACCTGTAACTTGCCAGTTCAGAGTCTGAGTGCTTTGACCTCCACCCAGTGGAGGTGAGCGTCTCACTTGAGGGGCGGGGGTCCCACAAGAGCCTCTTATTGAAAAGTGAAGTGGTGTGTTGTTGACGGGAGACCGGTGCAGCGTGGAAAGAAGAGTCCTCTGTGGCGCCAGAGCAACTTACGACTCAAGATTGAAAAACGTAACCAACCGTATCAACACACCACCAAAGGAGAGGGTTCAAAAAACGAAACGACATCAATCTGTGCAACTTAACAGACAAATCACGCTCTGGGAAGACGGCTGAACATGCTGTATGACAGTTAGGAAGGTAATACATAAACATCCATGACAATCGACCCTAGAAATCTGTCAAAAAACATCTTCTGACTCCCCATGTGCACCCACTGCAGATGTGTGATCCTCCATAAATCGCAAACCTCTTCTATTTTTATTTCCTAAATGTTTAAAAAGGGTCACAGACTTTCAAACTGAGGCATTTCTGTGGTGATATAACTGTAGAAAATCAATTTCATCTGCTGCTCCCAGCCTCTCAACTTGCCAAGTGAGTGGCATGCGGTGCACAGTATGAACACACAC
>JBBMJM010144658.1:0-11216 GCA_037832705.1 Centriscus cristatus
TGTGTGTGTGTGTGTGTGTGTGTGTGTGTGTGTGTGTGTGTGTGTGTGTGTGTGTGTGTGTGTGTGTGTAAGATAATTATAATTACACATGAAAGTATGACTGCCCACTAGTTGCTGCAGTATTCGAACATGATTTGTTGTTCTTCACTAAGAGATTCTTTGAGTGTACATGTATCCGGCAGCAGGTCGTGGAAGGTATGTACAAAACACTGAAGCAGTGGATCAATTCCAGTAGGTTCCTACCTGGATACTATTGTCCAACACACAGCTCGTGTGCACCTCTGCCAGGCGTCCTGACCTTTAACCTCAGTCCTGCAAGAACACAAAGCGCAAGTGTTTGGATGTGGGGCGGGGGGGCAGCTATAAATATCCAATGGAACGTCCCATACATATCGGGTTCAGAACAAAGATAACTGACAGACGAGGTGTTTGTTCGTCATTTGGTGCAGCACCCTGAGGCGATGGGGGATCCAATGGGCGAGTGTGTCACCAGTCCTATTGTAACAGCACTTATTGCCGGGGAAGTGCAAGGTGAGCGACGCGATTTATGTGGGAGCAGCAGCATGTAGACGACGTGTTTGACATGTTGACCTTTATTGTGAGTATGTTGACGACACTTTGCTGGTCTTTGCTTGGCACAGTGCGGGAGCAGTGTAGTTCTCTGTAGTGTGGGTGAAGTCAAACTCTGGATCAGCTGGCCCGATGTTTACTTTCAGCTTCTAGCTTCATGACTGTGTCCTGATATGACAGATAATTTATGACAATTCAATGTGTTCCAGTCTCTCTGAGTTCAGTTGCCCTTCATGTGTCGGACATTGACCCAGCGCCATGTAGCGGATTTCAACACCTGTTTTTTTCTGATGCACGATGGGATGTTTGCCATCCGAGAATAGCTTGTCACTGCTCTCATGATTGTGCTTTCTGTTTCTCTCTCCACCACTTGTCCTTCAGTCCTCATTTCTTAAGGGATTGTGTCTGTGACAGTTTGTGTGTTCACATCATCATCTTGTACATTTGAATTGTTTCTCGTGATGATTCATTGTGTAGTCAGTTCATGGTCCGCACAACTTACAGTAGTATGCCTGAGGACATCTTTCATCCAAGAGGCTTCTTCATAGACTTCCTGACCATGAGGCTCTGGAGGTTCTTGTCTAATTTCAAGCTCTACTTTGTCTTTTGTGTCTTCACTTCTTGCTTGATGGGGGTCTCTGATAGCTGGTTAGAACCTCACCAGCATTTATTGTAAGTAGGGATGTCACGATTCATTGAATTCACCCTTAATCATGATTATAAAAGTATCTGTGGATTAGTCCCAAGAACTTTACAAATCAGGATTTGTCAGAGATGCAGAGAATTTCCCACAGACACGATGGAGTGTGTGTGAGAGTGTGAGATCAGACTGAGAGCTGGTCTCTGACTGGAAACAGTACAACTGAGCTTCCAGGGTTTTGTCACCAAATAAACTCATCCACTTGGTGGAACGGTTCAGTTTCACTACATATAAGGTGATGGGGATGTGACCCCGCAGTTGCTGCAGGAACCGCTGTGCTAATGTGACTGCTATTCGCACTGCTGACGTCTCTGCTAAAATGCGTCCAATCTGTCCACTGTCTCAAGGACAGTAAAGTAATAAACAAAGATGTCACCTCGAGGTCATCACATTGATTGTATCTATGTTTCATGTCCATATTGTTCGTGTCCCTTCATTCAATATGCCATATGTTCTCAGACACGTTGAGCTGATATGCATCCTTCTGTGTATGTATTTTATATGCTTTTTAAAATCTTGAAATCTTGATTATTCCGTTGAAGATAAATGTAACTCCAAAATCTGACACAGTGACATCCCTAATTGTCACATGCTTCACTTGTGTTGCAGATGGTGCCAAATCCCATGCAGCTGATAAGAATGGCAAGAAGTCTGGCGGCAGCTCCAGCAGCACCTTCTTCACTTGGTTCATCGTCCTGGCTCTGCTGGGTGTGTGGACATCCATTGCTGTGGTCTACTTCGACCTGGTTGACTATCAAGGTGTCCTCGGTGAGTGTGTGCTCACATTCTGTGGTTTTCCCTCTTTTCCTGATTAGCTGTCTGTACTTCCCCCTCAGTCCTTTCCTGTGCATCAGAACTCTGGACCGGTCGCATGAATGCTTTGAACCCAAGTTCACGAAGAGGATGTAGATGTGTTTTCATCTAATTACCAGTTAAATCTTTTACCAACGTTCATCCCTATTTCATCTCCAATTCTGTTGAATAACGACAAACGGCTGTTTTATTTTTTTCTGCTCTGTTTCGCTTTACATTGTAATTTCTCATTGTCTAATCTTGAATTAATCTTTTGTGAATATTTTCTGAGTCTGTATCTTTGTGTTTTGCATGCAGAGAAGGCTAAGCGCTTACAAATTAATCTGTCTGATGCAGTGCAAGGTAATCATCTCTGTACGCAAGCACGAAACGTGTCAATAATGAGTCGGTGTTTCCTTTGACATCAAATCTACTTGTGTGTGCTGCAGGCAAACTGGTGGCGTACGACACAGATGGCGATGGGGACTTTGATGTCGAGGATGCTAAAGTTTTGCTTGGCAAGTTGATTTCTCACTTATTTCTTTTCTGATCAGGAGAGACGTGATCCCTGTCAATTGTACCTCAGAGTTTCTATCATGTCTGTACATGGCGTGTGTGTGTGTGTGTGTGTGTGTGTGTGTGTGTGTGTGTGTGTGTGTGGTCAGAACTGTGTTTGCTGCAGACCGAGTGCTGCTCATCCTGATAGCACACACAATCACAGACTCGTGTCTGTGAAATATGTGGACATCTCAGACACAGCGATGGAGAATGTGTTAGAGACATTTTGGCATGTTTTTTACCCACAACTGAGTATGGACCCAAACACTTGGAAAAGTCTTCATATGATTTTGCCTGAACTCTGTTATGTCTGAAGTGAACCAAAGACGTTTGTGGCGTGTGAACGGGGTGTGTGCTCAGCTCATGTATTATTGAAACTGATTGTTTGAGAACAGTAATGTAGACGCTGTAGATCTGATGTGACAGCCGTGAGCGAGGCGCAGTAGACCTCTGCTCTAAATTTCTCTAAACTTTTCCTCTTGTTTTTCCCTTTCTTTTCACCTCTTCTCAAATTATCTTCATTCGTCCATGACACCATTTGTTTTTCGGTTCCACCTTTCTTTCTTTATACCATTATTAGTTGTTGTTCCACTTTCCTTGTCCACATCCTCTCCACATATTGTGCACCAGGACTTCCCTTCCATCTCTTCCATCCCTCCTCTCTTGTCTGCGTAGGCCTGACCCATGAGGCCGATGGTCAGGGTGAGCTTCTGGAGTTGTTAGAAGAAGTGGAGGAGGGCGGCTCTGATTGGTCAAATGGTTTCTTCACTTATCTATATGGTCTGATAACCCCTCTGGACCACCTGGAGGAGGAGCACAGTTCCTCAGGAGGAGTTGTGGAGGTTCTGGAAGAAGACGACGAGGAGGAAGATGGAGGCGCTAGGAGAGGAATAAAAGATTATGGAAAGGATGGGCAGAAAATCGTCATAGTTGGCCTCCATAACCAATAACACCCAGGATGTTCTTCTCCACACTTGAAAAGCAAAAGGCGTCAGCATCCACCGTCGAACAAGTTTCAGGAATGAACTGATGTCCTCTCCTTCCAACCCGACCAGAAGCTTTGGACATTGACACTTGGTGTAATGTTACAGCTGGTACCTCAGTGTAGAACCAGATGGTTATGCATCAACCCCCCCCCCCCCCGGGCCCAAGCGGCACAATGGACCATGTTCAACACCAAACCCAGACAAACATAATGTGATGCTACATGAGTGAAAGGGACGCTACAGACTAAGGCTCTTTGCTCCAATGTGAGAAATCGCTGAAGAGGACTCTCAGGGAAAGTATGTTGAAATAATGTGTGTTGTTTTCCAAGTGTCTTCTCCTTTTATCGACTGTTCAAGTACAGTTGCACTCTTGAGTGCTGCACTTTGATGTTTTTCTTTGTAATTGGAAGAGTCTTAATTCAGAGAAATATTCTGCAAAATATCAAATGCGCTGGTTTGGATCTGCTCTGTGATTAGGTCACATTCTGACTGAAATGAGATCATTGACGCATTGCTGATACCGCCACAAATCTACTGTCCAGAAGTTAACTGCTAATGAAGACCTGGGGGATCTGTCCGTGGACCTTGACTGAATGATTTCCCTCCTCTTCTCCGTATCACTAACACTTATGAATTTCCTTTTATCTGAATAAACTAAAGATTTTTAGTTTGTTCTACAAATGTAAGATCTCGTCTGTCCAAAGCACAGTTAAGTCCAGGACGTGCTCTGGAGTTCTAGTGCAACTGGCACCAGACAACTGTCCATGGATTTCAGTGGCTGTAGTGTAAATGTGACCAGAGAAGACATTTGTTTCCGACATATTCAAACATCAGCTCAGAATCGGTGCCTAGTTTTATGCCGTAGATCGATATAAACGCGTTCCAGTTGGAAATTGACCTGTTCCTGTCAGATCTGCGTGCATACTTCCTGTTTTCACTTTCGTCCTGTTTCTGTGCCACATCAGATGAAAAGGGTGGATGTGCTGCCCCTGGAGCTAAGAAAGGTATCATCATGCAGCCTGCTGCATGAAACTGTTGGAGCATGTGGACGGGTTCAGAACCTAGTTGGAAGTGAAACTGATTTGTAATCTAATGTGCAAATTGAAAATGTTACGCTAAAGCTTCATGAAGTGTTTCTCATGCAGCGGCCGATCGATTCCAGAGATGTTATCGGTTGACGGTCGACACGCCGAGTCGTACAGGTTATGAGCGTGTTGTGTTGGCAGTCATCAGAGGCAAATGGCCACTGTTCCATATTTTTTTCTTTCATGATAGTCATCGGTTTCTCTGGGCTGGAGATACTGCACCGTATTTTACACTGTTGGACAACAATATCGCAATTTGCACCACAATACGATTTACATGACATAATGAAGACCTAAGATCAATGTAGGATGATATTAAAAAACAGTTTCGTTGCGATTTCCAAATTCCTAAAGGAAAAAAATCTGAAGATTTTAATCATTTATTAATTGCTGAAATGTTTTTTCTAATTGAAATGACCAATAAAAGAATAGTCTGTGTCCTACAAAACATAATTGTTCAGTGCTATTAAATGTCTCGTGATATGTTGATTCACATGTTCACGTCCAAAAAATGAACTGATTCTTGACTCAGTTTGAGGTTAAGCTCCTAGTCAGACATGGAGGGCAGCAGCAGGATCTGTGCTCGCTAACATTAGCATGCTGACATGATAAGAACATCCTCATTCAGCCTCCAGATGGATTTGACATGTGACCTGAGCCTCATGACGATGTGTCTTATGTATCTTCTGTATTGCTTTTGACATCATTGCAGTGGCATGACTCTGACGCTAGCATTGTTTGACATGTCAGAAAAGGATCAGGAAATCCCAGAGAAACACGATGGACAACGCTATAGATCGCGTGTTCGCCGATGTGGTTGGATCATTGCAGAATCTATCGATGTAGATTGTTGGAGTGTAGAGACACACTAAAACACACAAATGGGATGGCCTTTTCATTTCGAGCAGCTGCCTGTGAACATATCTGGAATCAGTTCTTCCCTCATGTTGCCAGCATTTTCGACTAAGTCCATTTGCTGCCTTGGAGCAGGAGGAGAATTGGAAGGACATCTGCTGACTCAGCATGGTTTTCTTTGACACGCATGCAGTCACCTGCTCGGTGTGAGTGTGCTAACCTGTCTCACCTGACGAGTTTTTCAACTGGTGATGAGACACCATGTTCTCGCCGTCCTTCCCCAGTGAAGGATGCAGCCCGGACGCTCAGGGAGGCTCTGAAGCAGCAGCTGGCCATCATCCATGAACGAGTGGAGGCCAAGAAGCTGGCCAGGTTGGCTCTGGCCGAGGTCCGGCGACTCCTGGCCCAGGAGGAGGAGGAGGAGGAGGAGGAGAAGCAGCTGGAACTGGGGCGGAAGGGAATAACAGCCAGAGTGAAGGAAAGAGTAGCAATCCGGTTGAAAGAGGAAGAGGAGAAGATGGCAGAAGAAGAGATGGAGAAAACGCTGCTCAAGGTCAGAAAGGAGGAGAAAGCAAGTTCAGGAGAGGAGAAGTTAGAACAACTGGTCAAGGGTGAAGACAGAAGAACCCCAGAGACCGACAAGGGGGGAGAGGACAAGTGTTCCAAAGAGAAAGGGAAGAAAAGCAAAGGCGACAAATGTGACAAGTAAAGTCCCAGTCGGGTTCCTGATGCTGAAAACACCAGAGCCTCTAGGTCATGTGACAAAGCAAAGATTGGTTGACAAGGCAACAGCACTGAATATTCCCTGCCTGCTCCTGCTATTATCTCTGAGTTAGGTTAGGTTCAGGGGTCACAGTGTGATAGGGTATTAATGGGTCAGGGGGTCAAGACTCATTACATATTTTGATAACTGCAAGTAACTATCCACAGGTCTCAAGCAGTTATTGATTTTCAGAGAGCAACAAAGAAAGGGTCAGTGGTCCTTTGTAGAGCAGGCTGCTGACATCCAGGAAGCGTCTGTCACACTCAGAGGATCTTGGGCTAAATGTGTTTTCTGAAAAGAAATAAAATGAAACACTGTTCTCAATGATTTCTGTTTTTGTCTGTAGGAACTTATTGATTATGTCCAGAGGAATCATTAGCTAACGATTGGTTCTGGAGGAATTGACAGTTATTGATTGGTGCTAGATTAATCAGCCGGTATTGCTCACAGCTGAGCAGACATACAGGAACATTGTGATTGTGTGACAACTCATCAACCGTGAGTGACAGCTCAAACGTTCACATGGCCTTACCTCTCCGACACCATAGACTATTACTATGATTATTAATAACATATTCATTCCATTTCCCTGTCTGCATCATATCTAGGTTAATTACAGTTTACACAGTTTTGTTTTGGCTAAAAAGATTTTGAACATATTGCCATTATAAACAATATTTTACATCAACTTGGTGTCATTAACTCACCAATAGAACCATTCTTGACATGAACAATAATAATTCTCCAACGACTGTGTGTGTGTGTGTGTGTGTGTGTGTGTGTGTGTGTGAGAGAGAGAGAGAGAGAGAGAGAGAGCTTGGAAAATTGGAATAACTGTAATTTAATGTTTTGCCAATGGGCTCTAAACAATGAAAGAGAGCAATGGAAACTTTGTCCAGCAATGTCCATAGAGTTGTATTGTGTAGTGTCAAAGACGTCCTTTGCTCCTCTAGCCTTATTCTGAACAACATAGAATAAAAACACATTGGCCAGGGTCAAAACACTAATGATAGAGTTAAAACTAAAACTAGCTTTGGCTGTAAAAAAAGACAACTTTTAGTCTTAGCCCTTAATACTAATGCCTAATATTCAGAGGGTCATTCTTCAGGGGGTGATTCATCAAACTAAAGCCTCTTTCACAGTCAGCACTGGATGTTTGAAAGCCATCACACATCCAAATGCTGTGAGACCTTCTTTAGCTCCTCACGTCAGTGTTGCAGCTACCATGTCTGAGAATGTCTTGATTGACCCTTGTTTGTGTTTTTGTTTCAGTCAGCATATTCTTGCTTGATGTCATCCATAGACTGTGCACAGGGCTTCTACGTCAAATGCAGACCACTCTTTCACCATTCACTGGAACGAGCATCCAAGTGATCACACAGCTTTGAAATAAATTGAGTCATGTCCTTGGTAATCTCCCCGCCGGCTTCTGAAGCCGACATGGAGGTGATGCCTCCATGACACAGACACTGAGGTGCGTTGTCCAAGTACTGGGCATGCAGCCTCTCAATCTTTGCTTTTGCATCGCAGTGTCCCTCCGTCACAGTCAGGTTGCAGCGTCTCTGAACAGAGCAGCACAAGTTTGCCCGTTCACCTAAAACATCTCCAAGAGCAGTAAGAGTAACGTTGTACGTTGGATCGTTTCGCTTCTTGCCACTGGATCGCCACTGTCACTGACTTGTGCCGTGCAATATTCTCTGAGTACAGTGTAGTTTCTTAGAACAGCATTCACAGCTGCTGGCGTGACAGCCAACGGAGTTCGTTCAGAGGCCTGAATGACAGTGTTTCCTCATTTAGAACCTCAGCTAGATCTCTGAATTTGCACTTACAAGCTGATGATCTTGAGTAAATGGAAACTGCAGTGACCCACTTGCAAATTCAAATGAGTCATTTTTGGCTTCTCCGGTGTCCTGGTATACTCACATATCTTGCCATGTGCTCATGGATTTGTTGAACAGCATTCATTTTGATGGCAAGTAGGACCTTGTCAGTGAGAATTTTGATTTGCTGTGGATCTGACTTTTTCTTGAGGGACACTTTTGTGTCTCTTCTGCAGCTTCTCTGTGCTTTCTTGCAGTAACGATACAATCCCAAGCCCCTGCCTTGGTGTTTTTCGACAGCATGCAAATGTCCGTTTGTACCAACATATCCATTTCTTGGTCAAGTAGTCTAGCTTCCAGTCACTCCACGCTTTACCCTCTGAAAACCCACCTTTTACTTTTGCCCTAACAGCATGTGTTACAAGTGAGTTCAGTCTCTTTTGAAAAAGAAAAGAAGTTGCGTTGAGTTTCGCTGGCCTTCCCTCGTCTGCATTTATGTACTCTGATAGCTTTAACCAATGAATTTTTTCTTCACCTTTCCGTCGGCAGTCTCACAGACCTCCCATTTAGCCATCGCTGTATTGCTGTGCTGTCACTAAAAGTGGCTACTCATTGGAACTCATCATAGCTTGATTGGCTGTCAAGCTAACCAACGCTGCCTGTATTGGCTGGGCAGCGCCTCGTGGGCTTGTTTTTTTACTGATCACTGGCTGGCAGCACCCTGACACCTGTCACGCATTGCAGTGGTAAACACCCACAGTCTATCATTGATTTCTCAGTTTGAAGTGCACATTAGGAAGGAACAAACAGTAAACTAATCAGGGATACAGTGTCTTGTGCACAGCGAGATGGGGAATCAGTGCGCAGTTGCACAGTAAAACACCTTGTAGTGAACAGTAGGAATCCTCCTGTGGTCAGAATACACCCCCTCCTGGGGAAACTGTAGACACAGCGCAGTCTGCTGTCGCTTGTTAATGCTACCACAATGCATTGTGGTCTATATTGTCTTGGTTAGTGACCATCGGTTGTTCACTACCTTTCCTGCTACATTGTGGGATACATTGAGTGATGATATAGGGTAGATGGATGATCACTAAGGCTTCAGACACCACTACAAAATTGAGAATCCACCATATAGTGAGTAGGGAGTGATTATGTCTGGAGGAATCATCAGTTATTGGTCGGTTCTGGAGGAATCATGTATTTGCATGCACCTATTCCATTGTTCTTCACTTAACCTGCTTTGGCACCTTGAACAGCTGCATGTTCTGCTCAGTGTGGAAAGTTTGCTGTGTTGGTTTTGTGTGGTCAAGAACCATCTGATAGAATAGCATCATACAATGTGTCAGACTGTAAATGTTCATGTGTGGAGTCCTTGAACTTCTGTCGTGTTCAGAGACAAACATAAATAACCCGTGTTCCATGTCAGTGTTAATAATAATAATAATAATAATAATAATGCTCATTTATCTGTATCTAAGACATTCAAGGACGTCATACGAGAATAAAACAAACAGTAAAACACAACACAGGTTCAATCACAGGGAATAGGCCTTAGTAAACAAAAAAGTCTTGAGGTGGGATTTGTAGGTATAAAGTGAGTTTTAAGGTCTGCGTCCATGCTCCTGCCAACAACGTGCACCATCTCATGTAGGCCTCAAAGACAAAGCTGCTGCTGCTGCTGCTGCTTCCATGTCCCATCCTGAAGAGTCAGCTGCTCCAGTGTCCCAGACGTCTGAAGCTGCGCGAGAAGGTACAAACTTCTTCACTCGATATCAAAGTTTCAGATGTTCAGTTTTCAATGGTTCCCATCATGTTCTTAGCTGTGGTTGAACCAGATCCCATCCCAGTGGAAGATGTGACCGAAGAACCTCCAGCAGGTACGTGAATGTGTGAATGTGTGAGCCGCAGGTCAAAGTGAACGACATGTTTGTCTGCTCCTCAATCAGAACCTGAGGACACAGCTGACACTGAGTTGATGGAACCTGAACCAGAATCTGAACCTGAACCTGAACCTGAACCTGAGGTAATATCTGAGGTGTTTTTTTATCTTATCTCTGTGAACACTTCTGTCTCCCCTGCCTCCCTTTATATTACGTACATGTTTGTTGATTTATTGCTATGTACGGCAACTTGAGTGACAGAAAGTCAAAATGTATTATCATTATTGTTATTCTATCATTAGTAGTATTATTAAATGCACAAACAAGAACATTGTTTGCACAGGTTATTGAGGAGGAGCCAGAGGTCCTGGAGGAGGAGCCTCTGGCTGTGGAGGAGGAGCCTCTGGTGGAGGAGGAGGAGCCTCTGGCCATGGAGGAGGACGTATGTATTCTTTTCTGCTTCTTTTCTTTCATTCTGCCGTTTTTCTTTACGAAAGCCGTCTGGTTTTGTGGTTCTGAGGCGCCGCAGTGACAACTGGACGCAGCTCAGAGGGTTTGGTTCTGACTGAAGACGATTTCTGAATATTTTGTGACTGACTTTTATTTATTCTTCTGCTACAAATTAAACTGGAAAATATTGTAAGGATATAATATCTTTGTTATAATTAAGTGTTGTGTCATCACATCGGCAGACTTAGTAGCTTCTGACTGTTCTGTCGATTCACATCATCAGTCTGATGGAACCCGAGTTGTCATCCAGTCACATGCTAAACTCTTTCACTCTTCCACTTACCTAGGACGTTGCAGCTGACACCGACCCAGGAGATCTCATGATGGCTGACCAGATAGTGGAGGAAGCAGAAGCAGTTGAAGAAAAAGAGATGGAACAAGAAGCTGATGCAGTCCCAGAAGAAGCTTATCAAGAGAATGTTGAAGAGGAAGCAACTCAGGAGAGGCATGCTGCTGCTGAGGAAGATTTTATGCAGACTAATGTCCAAATGCCAACACCTTCACATGAAACTGAGAAGGAAACAGAAGAGGAGACAGTCGAAGAAGAGTCTGCAACAGAAGAAGCTGAAGAAGAGGTAGCAGCAGTAGAAGAAGAACCCGAAGAAGAGGTAGCAGCAGTAGAAGAAGAACCCGAAGAAGAGGTAGCAGCAGTAGAAGAAGAACCCGAAGAAGAGGTAGCAGCAGTAGAAGAAGA
>JBBMJM010144688.1:0-11213 GCA_037832705.1 Centriscus cristatus
TGTGTGTGTGTGTGTGTGTGTGTGTGTGTGTGTGTGTGTGTGTGTGTGTGTGTGTGTGTGTGTGTGTGTGTTGTGTGTACCAACCTGCTCTGTAACAGGAACCAACTGTCAGTGAGCTGATCTGCTCATGTTGCGGTGTGAGAAAACCCGTCCACATGCAGCGAAGCATGTCAGATTCAGTTTCCTCAGATTATATTCACAGGATAACGATCGTTCCATACATCCAGAAAAAAACATCAACATCAAAAATGATCGGGCTGCCGTCTCTTTTGCCAGTTGAAATGATCCACTCCCTCTCTTCCCGTCTCCCCTGCTCGCACTTTCCCTCTCAAACGCAGGACATTTCACAGTGTTTCATACAATGTGTAATTCTGCATACCAAGGTGTAAAACCAAGGAAGTGCTAAAGACAACCGTCTCCTCGTAACGGGGCTACGTGAAGTAGTAATGTGCTGGCAGACTTTTTTAGCAGCTATAATATTTTGTCCCGTGTAATGTCCTCCAGTTTTTGGTGGTACTTTGGAGAATGAATATTTCTCCGAGTGAGAGTTCTCTCCCTCGCGGTTTATTATGGATGAGGGGGTACTGTATGGTTGTCATAACTCTGCTTTATCTACAGCCAGCAGTCAGACAGCCCTACTGAGGAGGAGTTCACAGTTCCTAATTGATCATCTGTCCTCTTCCCATCTCTGTCATTCTGCTCCGGATGAAGGGATGAGGATAATGAGGAGGGGGAATATTAAAGCAGAGTCACATGGCTTCTCTTCCGATGTAAAGTTTGAAGGGTAACTCCAGTGGTAGTATGTTGACTGCCTGTCCATCTCTACGTACTGTACATGTGACGTACAGTACGTACGCAAGTTCATCCTCAAAAAAACACGCAAACCATTTTGTAAAAGGGTTCTTTAAGGATGCTGCTGATCCGCCTTTGTTGGGGATGCTGCTCGTCGTGAGTCGCGGGACTTTAACTGTAAAAGTTCTCAATCGGGTCTGTGCAGCAGTCCTTTCATGGTCATAGTCCCTGTACAGGGCCGGTTGAATCATGTTTTAAAATATACCTTGTCCATAGTTCAGTCAGGAATTTTAAAATCTCATCTCATCTCATCAAGATGAGCATAAAAAAACCCAACAAGAGCGAGAATGTCAGTCTAGAGTTGTTATAACCTGACCTGTTCTGTGTTACTTGTGTCATGTGTCGTCCCATCTATCGTACCACTTTCAATGATTGGTGGTTGCTGAAATGGTCCTTTGATGATCTGTGTCTCAAGGGGTAACCTTGAGGAGAATAGTGTTCCCCAGTGGTCCCCAGAATAGATCCTTGAGGTGTGCCGTTGATGTTCTACAAGTCTGGACTGAGATACATCTCCTGTTCTCCAGTTTGGAAGAGAACCACTCCAGATTGTTCATTCATATTTTGTGCCACCACGCTAGCAACCTTAAACTGGCCTGCTGCCGTCCACACTCCATTTGTCACCATTCATCTCGGCATCGGAAAAAAGATGAAATGAGTCAAAGTGAGGATCATTTCTGTCATTTCGTTTTTTAAGCACATCACAGCACTATGCCTTTTTCAAACCATGTAATTCACATTCAGATGACTTTATGGAGATTTAAACTGACAGCTATAAAAGGCTTGACATAGTCTTGACATAATTTTCTTAAAGAATGTTCCTTTTCGCAGCAACAGAAGTGTATTTGGAGGGAATGCATGTTAACAGCTGTGCACACTCTTTGCATAACTGGACGCAGCCCAGAAGGACCGCAGCCATCGAAGTGTACTATTGTTGCTAAGCAGCTCACCCGCTGCTCAGCAGCGCTGTTTTGTTCAAAGGAAATGTGAGACATCTCTGATCTTGATTTCTCTGCATGATATAACAGTTTAAATCATCATTTTCAATACATGTTTGTATTTTTCCTTTATTCAACATTCAGCTGAATCTGAGCTTCTGTCTGCTGCAGACAGAAGCATCAATCATGGCGTCCTATCAAACTGCATGCATGCATTTCCCCTATTGTTGTCCACTGTTGAATACCAGCTTTATGACTCATCATCACAAATGGGGAATAAATGGAAATAAACAAAGGGTCAGTAAATGTGAATGTTGAAATTTCAAAGGATTTATAGTTATCAGACGGATAACTATAGTCATAGTTTTTAAAAATGACAATTCTCCATTCCTAGTGGAAATAACGGATGTGACAAAATTACGTTTTTGTAGATAAGTGAACAGAAGAAAAAGCCAGAGGACCAATAGGGGTCAAAGAGGAAACAATGTTTCTCCCTGGGGGGGTTGAGGGATTTGGTATCTGAAGGGTCTGCAGGGACAAGAGGCAGAGGACAAAGTTGAGGAATTGGGGGGGGGGGGGTTAAAGATGCAGTAAAAAAAACAGAAACCTTGAAGGATTTGGTGCTGTGAGTGAAAAGAAGTGACGGGGGTCAAGTTCACAGCTCATGATGAACTCCAGATATAAGCTGGTCTACCTACTGTTCGTCCACACATTGGTTCAAGGTTGTACAAGGGAACCAGCTCAACCATTCACGGAGTGAACAGAAGGCTCACCAGAAGGTTGGATAACTTGTGTCAGATGCTCCTACCAAAGTACCATCACAACAGATTCAGTTCCAAAACTTCACACAGAAACAAAACGTTCCACCGGGGGGGTCGTTCCATCTGAATCGGTGGAGGAAGTGTACAGTGGAGTTTGGTTTTTTTGTTCCACGTGGATTTGGTTGTAGCCTTGAAAGGCTGACAGAAATGTCACTGGGTGACGTTTGTCCTGGGAGATGAAAAAAACAAAATCCCCAAAAGTGTTTTTGTTGGGTGGGGGTCTGCACGTGTTTGTTTTTGCCTGCCTTTGTGCCGGCGCGTCTGTGTTTGTGTGAATTGGATCTTTTGAGTGGAGGACTCCATTTTTGCCCGCCCATGTTTCTTTGCCTGTCCTTGACTGCCTGCTGTGAATCTGGAGATCTTCCTTTTCTGATCTGTGCTTTTCAGCAGTTTGTCTTTGGCCTGCATCGTTTTCTTTGCTTTGTTATCCACTCTCCTTCAGGGTTCTTTATGTGTGCAACTGTTTGGAATCTTTGTGGCGTTCACCCCGTTCGTATTTGTGTCAAGACAGAGAAGACAAGACCTAGAAACAGGTGATTCATTGGATAACCAATGAAATGGTTTCATGTCCAATTAGTTTGTTTTCATGGCGCCTTATAAATAAATCCGATGAGTACCTTAGCATTTTTCAATTTCAGAACTCACAGATTGTGTGTTTTACCTGAGAATATAAAGCCCAGCGAATGCAGAGGCGATCACACCTTGTATAACATTACATCTAATCACCAGTGATCACATCGTGATGGGACTTCCTGTTCTCAATGAATGCTAATTGGATTCTATGGAAATCCACTGAGATTCACCAACCAACCGTGAGGTACCTCTAATATCACTCCTCACCGAGATGAAGTGTGTGTAATAGTCTGCTTATTCATGTGCATGCTCTGCTGGCCGATCCATCCTGTAACAGGCTGCCGTGTGCAAATGAAGTGGAGTCCAAGGGGTTTTGCATGAATTGATGGTTTAAACAATCTGTTGCAAAAACATACACGGAGTTTCACAAGCAAACTGGCGTGTGCAATGAGGCGTCCTCCGATACCTACAAACACAGACTTATCACTGCGTCGACGAGCAGATGCAGCGATGGCTGTCTGAATTGGTGGCGGAGTACCTCCACCAGGGACGATGAACGTCAGTTCTCATCACATCACGGTGTGACCCTCTGCACCCGCCGAGGATGGATGGAGATCCACGGATGGAAAGAGAGAGAGGGCTTGTGTCTGAGGGCTAAAATTAGCGACGATTCCTCCCTCAAGGTTTTGCAAGGACATGAAGTACAAAGAAACACACACACACACACACAAATTCTTGAGTCTTATCTTGCCTCTAATATGATCACATGCATTTTGTGTGAGTCAGTCATGACTTTTATTTAAAAGCACCGTTCAGGACACTCGAGGACGCCGTATAATTACAGTAAAAGCAGATACAGCAACAGTAAAAAAGCAACAATAAAATATCAGCAACAATAAAACCAACAAACCTGACAAGTCAAATTGTGAACAGGTGGGTTCAGTTTGGATCTGAAGAGGGACAGGGAGGTCTGTAGGAAGGGAGTTCCAGAGCCGGGGGGGCCCTGCCCCCCTGTAGTGACAAGATGGAGTGGAGATGTGGAGAAGTTCGGACAGATATGGAGGGACGAGGTTATGGACGACCTTGAAGGTGGACAGCAGGAGTGTGGATTCAATCGGGGGCCAGAGGAGTAGCTGTAGGATGGGGGTGCTGAGGAGGTTACGACATTCTTTTTTAGTATTCGTTGGTTTATGTCCTTACTATTTGTGGTGTTCAATAACATCAATAACTCTGATTGACATTCTGATCCCCCCACTCCTTCTCTCTCTCTCTCTCAACCCCCTCCCACTGTCCCTGTGCCCCCTCTCAGGAGATCTCAGACTACGACTTGCAGGAACTGGTCAGGAAATCAATTGGTCGGCTGACGCTGGTGCGCCAAACGTTCCCCATGCCCCAGAACACAACTCAGCGCTGTGTCAAACACAACCACCGAATTAACACTTCCCTCTGTGATCCCAAGAGCCCAAAGGCCCAACAGCTCGAGGTAAGTTGGTGTTTTTGTCCGGCAAGATTGGGATTGTGAAGAAACATGGCTGAGTTGACCACGAGCTCTGAAAGTGACTGATTCCTCCTGCAACTTTGTCTAAGAGCTGGAGGAGCTGGAGGAGCTGGCAGCCAAACACTCAACCCCTAATTAATCCTAATGAGTGACTTGGGGCATTGGGGGTGTTTTGCAAGGGCCTCTCAGCTGGAAATATTCAGGAGGGGAGTGCTGCGCGTGCTTGTCCTGTCAGCTGATCTGTCCACCTTGTGTCCCGACGTGTCGCCTGTCAATCATGGGGCCTCGTGAGCTTTGAAACACACTGTATGGTGCCCAGAGCAAACCTGTGCTGTCCACTCCGACCCCGACCAGACAAGATAGGATTTGGAGTGCAAACTCTTATGTTTTGCAGCCCTCTGTTTTGCGTGTGGTGAATCTGCATACATTCCCTATCTGTCTTTATTTTCCACTCCCCCCTCTCTGGTCAAAGGTCACTCATTGTGCGGTTGAATTTGTGAGGTGAACACAGAACTGACCCGTCGAGATCAGTTATTCTGTTTTCTTCATTTACTTTGGGCGTTGACCCAGTCCCGTCTCTTCACTGCCATCTATTGGCCTGGAGTATGAACTACAGCCTGACCAGAGGTTGCTGTGACTGCATTTGGATCTACATTTTCTTGATACAGAGCAAAGGAAAATGGAGCATTTTTGTATGTGTGGCCAAGGCCTTAAACAGTGCATAAGTAAATGTAACATACAATAACACCAAAAAATAAAAAGACACACATTTAATAGTGCATATACAAATTAACACACTTTTAAGTATAAAAGTAAGGAATTACACAACTCCCTTCGATCTACAGTATACTTCTCTAATTACTATACAAGTGATGTGACGGGCCCATTTGCAATTTAAAAAACATAATAAATGTGGCAATGTCTTTTCATCCAAGTGCCCATGCTGCACCCGATATGATGCCCATGCCCTTGTCACCTGCAGCTAAATTAGGACGGACTCTGGTGTTTGGGGAGTTCATCGAGAAGCTGAGACTTTTCTCATTTCATCATCTCAAACGGGAAATAGTATCGTAGTCAGAATATGTACAATAAGCAGTCAGACACTTTATGGGCAATTTAATGATTTTAACAGTATTTGAATATTGCCTCTGTGTGTTTGGTGTGAATTCAAACCTAATTGGAAATATTTTTCCTTCATCAGTTTGCTGATCCTTTTTTTTGTTTTGTTTTTTCTAACGGGATCATAACAATCAAGGGGGAAAGTTTGCCAACATGATTGTACATGTTCATCTCACATACGCAATTTATCTTTTGGTACAGTTACAAGGAAAGATGTAGATTGCTTTGTGCTTTAATGTTTTATTTACTTGTATTTCTTTCTACATAACATGTCCCTCTGGGCGTTGGCACGTATGCAACTATTATCTCGTTTTGTGAGTGTGAGTCATGCTGCCATCAGAGCACACAAAAGAAGCACGTTCCTATTTATGTACCCACACACACACACACACACACACACACACACACACACACACACACACGTAGAGAAATTGAATTAATGTACTGTTGATTTATGTGGATGTACAAGACCCTGGGGAAACATTTGATGAAAGTTGGAAATATGTTGAGAACAGAAACAGCCACATTGTTTCTGGGTATTCTCCCGTTTCCAGTCCCACGGTTTGATGTTTTACTTTACATGCTTTGCTCTTATATGTTCCAATTAAATCACAATGTACTGTTAATTACATTGTTTAACCAATTCAAGACTCCATTAACTGACTCCCAACCCTGAAACAAAGAAAAATCCATAAAATTAATGTAGTTTGTAAAAACTGAAGCCGTTCTCCACCAAGGAGGTTCTATTTTATATATTTATGTTTGTCTGCAAAATAACTGGAAAAGTAATGACATTTCCAGGAAATGCTGATAATGGACCGGGACCAGATGATTAAATGTTGGTTGTGTTCTGGAACCATCTGGACACCGGAATCAGTTGAAGGGTTCTTATTCTTCTTCTCATTGTGAGATCTGTACATAAGCAGTGGGTTGCCTCTGTGGCGCAGTGGTTAGTGGGTCTGCCTGTGAACCCAAAGGGAGGGGGTTTAAGCCCAGGAACTGGGGTTTGGTTTTTTTGTTTGACTATTAAACTAAAAAGAAAAAAAGACAGTAATACTGGATGGAAATCACAATATGGGTGAAAACGAGCTGATGGAGGTCTGTGCTTTTCTCGTTCTCCTATTTTCACGTAGACTGTATAAAACACGGTGACCTCAGCCTGAACTCCAGGAGCCCCTGATGATGAATAATGTACATACCGTAGATAAAGTTTGCCTCAGTCGCTTCCTACCCTTCATTCACTTGATTTATTATCCCGAATGAAGCCCCACCGATGTGTTCACGATGTGTCGGTGGGGGTGCAGTCACATGAGGGCTGAGTGTGTGCATGCGTTACTCCGTGGGTGTGTTCCAGTCATTTCAGCCACGGACAACATGGTTCTGTTTATCTGACAAACAGAGACAGAGAGCGAGAACCCTCCTGCGCCGGTCCGGTGGTGTCTGTTGGACTTGCGGGTGCAGGCGAGCGGGGTGGGTGAGGTGCTGCACTCGGCAGTGAGAGAGGCAATAAGGAAGGAAGAAAGAGGGAGAGAGACAAACAGACAAAGCAGATCAGCTCAGTGGCCAGAGAGTGTCCCAGAAGCCCAATTTCACACCGCACTGAAGCACATCAACTCAGGCTGACCACACAGGCACACACACACACACACACACACACACACACACACTGGCGTATATAACACTCACACTGAGCCCACTGATCATTCAAGTATCCCTTCGAGGTAGATTTTCACTTTAATGTTTGGAGCAGAAACGACAAAGAATGATGGACAGACGCAAACCTCATGTAAATCTTTGGGGGCAGCGGTGCCAAATGATTCCAGAAGCAGGCTTGGGACCACATGCTTGTTGGCGGATCGATGTGGTGAGATGCAACATGCATCGATCCTCAGGGCAGGGCAGTTTGAAGGGCGATTTGTAGGATTAACAGTCAAGATGAGAAGGAGCAGCACTTTTCTCCCTGAACATTCACAGCTGATGGGTTAATAAGCAGAAATGTCCTTCTGGGGATGAATAAAACCAGCGCACGTGAAATGGGACAAAAACGGATCTACACTAACTTGACTCTGTACTTTGTTCCTGTGTGTCGGTAAAATCCACTATTACTGGGGATATTTTGTGAATAGCATCTTGTCCATATACTGTAGCTCGGGTTGTCTTGTCTAAATACTGCAGGCCTGTACACTACACTACAGTACAAACTGCTGATAGCATCAGTTCTTACATTTGTTCACGTCTGTGAGTGCACACAGCCTGTATGTTTGTGAGTTTGTGGGAAATGATTCATTCTATTCTCATTTTCCACCGAGCTCTGAGTCTCATCGAATCACACAGCGATGAATCGATCCTCCACCAATCGGTTTCATCCCCTTCGACCAGCTTTGCAGCAAACACCCTTCAGTGCGTCTTCCTTCTGGTCCTCCTTATTACTGGACTCATGTATGTGTGGATGTCCGAGCTAAGAAGCAAATTTAGAGTAAACAACAGAGGTTCACTTTATGGAAAATCACTCATTATTGCACTGCAGGCAGAAAACTCTCTGCAGGCCCACGACAGAAGCTGCAGCCCAAACAGCAGATGTAAGTTTCTTCATCAAAGCACTAAAAGTCATGTGTGAAAGTTAAGTATTTATTTTTTTCCTTATAACAAGACAAGGTTTGGCCTATTTGTAATTGTACATCTGCAAGTCTGCAGTAAAAACCCTGTGGTAAACAGAAAGTGGAGTTACTCCTACAACTGCATGAAAAATGAAGAAACAGACGTGTGGAGATGTTTAATCTAATGGAGACTAAAACCCCTTAAGTCCTGGAGCAGATCCACTGTGTGTCCCTCACTGCTTAGACAAAGGATTATTATGTATTTATTCAATAAGGAAATAAATGAATGTAGTGACAAGACAGTTTATGTTGTTATTACATCAGGTGACTTCCAGAGCTAAAAGAAACATTTAGCTCCATAACACCGTGAGTCAGTACTAAACTCCCACGGCCCCTTCAGACTCAAATGTCAAAAAACACATTGGAAACAATAGTTGCATATGACATTGTATTTAGCAGCGTCTCGTCTCCCACAATTTGCTGTCTGTAAAGAAATACCATCACCATGACAACCCACTACTTGATCTCTCTCAGTTGACTCAGCTTCTTCTCAGATGTTGTTTACTGACATTTGTACTTATCTAGATTTAACTGTTGCTTCGTCACAACTCTCTGGAAATAACGACTTGCCGTCTTATTTTCAGTTCTGATCGTGTCGCGTTAGTAATCAGAGAAAAAAGAAACTAATAAACACGTAGTAACTCTTTTTCTCAGAAACGTGCAGTATTTCTCTGGTAACGTCACGCTGACGTCGGTGTGGTTTCTCCCAGTGCATTTTTCATTCACCTTAAGGTGAATTTTCAAGAAATTCAGTCTGAAATGTGTCGTTGATTTTATTTGTTTCTTCCTGCATGTAGATCACCAACCGCTACATTTATGACAGCGTGTTGCTGCTGGCCAACACCTTCCACAGGAAGTTGGAGGACAGGAAGTGGCACAGCATGGCCAGTCTGAGCTGTATCAGGAAAAACTCCAAACCCTGGCAAGGAGGCAAGAGCATGCTGGACACCGTCAAAAAGGTATGGAACGTGGAACAGAAGCACCCTGGTGTGTTCATGGAAACCAGGACCAGACTGAGTGACTGACTGGCTGCTGCCCCGTGATGTCCAGAGCTCATCTTACCCACAGTGGGTTCAACATGAGGGTCAAACCACCAGTGGACATCTTCTCACTACCTGTTTAAGATCTGATCCGATCTGATCTGTTGAGATGTCTTCTTCAGTCCACGACTGCATTCGCATCTCAGATGAGTACTGAAAAGTCCAGTTGCCTGCAAATTAATCCAGCAAAATGATTTCAGGCAATTAAAAAAAAAAAAAAAGATGAAACCTCCTTCGAAATCATTCTGTCAATGCAAGCACACAAGTAACCAGGCTACTTTTTTTTTTTTTTTTTTTTAACTTTTTGCAGATGGGTAGGTGTAATTAGTTTGATGGGATAGACTCCCACTGACTGAGGAATTCTAAGCAGCGTCTGGGAGTGTGTGCTCGGGTTTGAAAGCATTTGCTAGTGTGAATACTCTGGACCACCAATTACAGTTATTCCAAACATCTATTATATAGTATATTTGCTGTAGTAAAGTCCAGAGTAATGTCAGAAAACACCTTTCGGTGAGGGGGAAGCAGTTGCGGTCTGTTGAAAGCAGCAGCAGGTGCCAATCTTCCGAACCCAACTGTCAGGTGCTGTTTCAAATGTCTTCTTTTGTGTCCGTTTGCAATGAGAAAATTGCATTTCTCTCACTTTTCATTTATAGCAGCATCTATTTGCATTTCAAGACACACTGTGCTCATTACATGGAATTTTGGAGACGAGACTCCATTGTTCCTTGGCTGAGACGCACTAGTTGAAACGATAAGATCCAGTCGTCGCTGAATTCATTCATGCTGTGCCATTTCTGGGTATAACTAAAACCCCCTTTGGGAAACAAGAACGATATGGAGGTGGTTCCAAATAACTATATTTGTTCGTGCTATTCCAATCATATACTGTAGATGACATTTGTATTCATTACTTCAACTTAAAGTTTCAAAGTTTGTGTCTGCAGCGAGACTGAATCAGCCACATAGTGTCGGTACACTACATATAGACCAGGAAACATGCTGCTCTTCCTTTGGTAGACGATTCATCCTGCAGCTTCCACTGGACAAAACCTTGAATTCCACCTTGAATTGATTTTTTTCTGCCTTTCATCCACTGTAAATCAGTTGTAACTCTGCACCCTGTTCTGATGTTACTAAAAATACTAGTGGCCTGACCGAATGGTGCAGCCAAGAGAAATGCTAATGTGGGATTAGTGACACAATCCCAAACGCAGCGCAGCGGCTTTCATATCTGTCTCCTCACTCCACTTTGAAGAGCCACACATATGTGAATTGAGTTGATTTAAAGAGTCCCGAGGTCATCAGTTCCAGCACCCGGTCCATTTGACAGCGGATCTACAACGTGCTCGACTTACTGCGCACGCCTTTATGATCACCGTTTAGTGTTTGGGGCCTTTATTGTGATGGTAAATTCGTAATATCGGAATATTTCAAGTGACCTCAGTGGCGACATGTACTTTCTACTGCTAAATATGATGATCTTTAATTACCACATTTACATTACCTTTAAAATGTCCATATTTGCATATTCCTGCTGCCCCCTAGTGCCCAGGTGAGGGAACATACCGGAAACTGAACTCATCTTCATGGACAATGTTACAAGAGATTGAAACTGAGACAAACTGATTACATGGATGAACAGTAAACCAACACACACACACACACACACACACACACACACACACACACACACACACACACACACACACACACACACA
>JBBMJM010144708.1:0-11212 GCA_037832705.1 Centriscus cristatus
ACACACACACACACACACACACACACACACACACACACACACACACACACACACACACACGCACACACACACACACAAATACATATTTGCATTGTATAATGTACATAAAATATAACAGTTGTGCCAAATTACATCTGCCAACAACTGTGGTGGCAGATGTAATTTATTTATTGGCTGTTTTGTTGTTGTTTTTTTCCATTTTTTCTGTATTGTTTTTTTGTTCTTTATTTAACTATTTTCTTTGCAAGACAGCATTCAATGAATACATTATGAATTCAATATTAATATAATCACCACTTTCAAATTTAAACTGGTCTCAATAGCTTGTGTGTGGCAACAGCAAAAATCACATTGTTCATTTCTTGTGTGAGCATCTAGACTGCGTTTAGCATATACAGTATCTAAAACGACAGCTGCGGATAAATGTGGAAAAAAGGTCTTACGTGAGCATGTTTTCTCGTCTCCATTCAACACATATCCAACCGGACATTTGCAGGTGTAAGAGTCCCCATTGTTGACACAGATATGCTGGCAGTCATGTCCCTGGACACATGCGTCAGAGACTGAAAAGAGATGTTTAGATATGATCAATTCTTATTTAAACATGGTGGCAACAGTCTGACTTAACTTGTGAGACTTTTGTGTATTTTATTAACCCAGGTGCTACGCTCATGAGCATGCTGAATATTGTACGTTCTGATGTATTCAGGGTAACAAGCAAGGAAGACAAATGTTTTGTAACTTCGGTTTTCAAAGACAAGATTAAATTTCAATTTTACTCATGAAACAAAAGAAAAAACAACAAAAAGATAATGATTCTTACGTGAGCATGTTTTCTTGTCCGGGTTCAAGACATAACCTGCCCGACACTTACAGATGTATGCAACACCAGCATTTACACAAATGTGATCGCAGTCGTTTCCTTGAGCACATGCATCCAAACCTGAGGAGAAAACCTTTTCAGTCACATACATCAATTTCTGCGTGTCTTATGAGGGACAGTTTTAAATTGTGAGTACAAATAATCAGTTTTGCAAAACTGAATTCTACACATGCAGATTAGGTTGCATCATCCCTGTGCTTCAAATGTTACTGTGAACTTCTGCTTCTGTTTCAAATCCTTTGTTATATGTGAAGAAAAAGACTGAGATTTACTTCTCTTTTTCTTCCCAATCTCATGAGATTTTCAGGCTGTATACACCATGCAGAAACACACATTTTATCTTGTCAGTGTGATGTCAGAAATTATGATGTTATACACCCACTAACAAATGTGTCCTCTGTTTGTGTGTGTGTGTGTGTGTGTGTGTGTGTGTGTGTGTGCATGCGTCAGTGTCCAACTTCTAATATAACTCCTGTTTAGCACAGCGATGTAGGGATTGAGCACACTGTTGCGTACAAGCATGATGTGCAGATGAAGTAGATAAACACTTCCATGCATTCATCATTAAGTATCAGGTTAGTATGCAGGTAGACATATTATTACATTTAACTTAAATACCGTGTGGATTGTTATTTTCTTGAAACTTGGACATCTACGTTTCATTCCTATTATTAGACAATTAAAGATACATTGTACCAACATTTTTTTCTTTCCAATTTTTCAGAATCTTTAATGTCTGCCCCTTATCCATCCCTCACAGGATAAGCTAGTTAGGCTTAGTAAGCCCAAACTGTGGTCCTGCAAAATGCATCTTCAGGTATATTAGCCATGACATATAAAGAGCACAAAGTGTGGCACATTTACTGTGAAAAGTATAGGCAGCATCATAGTAGGTCATTTCCATTTTAAAGTTTCAAAGGTTGCAGAATTCTGAATTGGCAGATCAAGCAGTGATCTGACGTGGGTTCTTTATGTTGGTTAGTACATTAACTAATGTTGTTTCATGCTACCTGCATGAACAATGCTTGGATACCATCTGCATGGCATCAGCTTGAGATCCCCTTTATCACGGAGCCAAACACTAGTGGCAGGAAATCACCAGTTACCTCACCCATGTTCTTTAGACCAAAGAAGATGGCTGTATTTTTACTTTAGAATGGAGATTCCTTTATGCTGCTACCGATCTTATCACTGAATGTAAAAGGACAGATTCCACATACCGTTGTTTCCCATATCGTCATTTCCATTTTTTATCCCATAACCTTCTTTCCTGCTATCTAGTCCTAGTCCATACTCATCACTTCCACCATCTGGCAGAATATCAGCACTTCCCTGCTCATCCTTACCACACAAAGTCTCCCTAAATTTGGAAGTAAGCTTCTCTATGACACCATATGTCTCCCCATAGAAGACATGGTCATCCAGAGGTTGGCTGGCCATGAGGCGGAGGGACATCATATCAGCTCTGTCTACTCCCACTGCGTAGATCTCAATCCCAGATGCCCGTGCTGCTGCTGATACTTCTTCCACTTTGTCCTGAGGCCTCCCATCAGTCACTATGATGGCAACTTTGGCGATGGCGCTAGATCGGGCTCCGGCAACTGTGATGAAAACCTTCTCCATGGCAGCCTTGATGGCCACGCCTGTCATGGTACCTGAAGCTAGAGGCTCCACACGGGCCAGTGCTTGCTTCAGGGCAGACTTGTCAAAATAGGTATTTAGTAGGAATTCTATCTTTACTGTGCTTGCGTAATTGACAAGGCCAACTCTTGTGGCATCTCGGCCAATGTCCAGACTGTCTACCATGTCTTGCAGGAGCTCCTTGGCCTTCTCAAACTCAGCAGGGCGTACGCTGCGGGAGCTGTCTATGATGAAGACCAGGTCTATAGGTCGATTTCTGCAGGATGATCTTGTTGCTGTAGAAATATATGATGAATTCACTGGGCATTAAAAACTCTTATAAACTTTTATAAAGGGGACATTTGGCAGCATTATGCACAAAATAAAAGTAATTCACAGAATATCTGAATTTTCACACAGCAAAGGAAATTACTTTTCATTTTTGTCAGCATTCAGTGCAGGGAAAATAATTTACAGTCATGAGTTGATTCATACATATTTCATGTTAATTACTGTGCTAACATTATATAGTCACAATTCCAAGTATGTTCTTGGCAAAATTACATCATATATGGCCTACAAGTTAACAAAATTTTAAAAATGTCCTCAGTAAGCTGCAGGTTTAAGTATTTGGATGAAATATAATAGTACTAGTACTACTTGCAGTTGTAGCAACATGCTACAATGTAGTAGCATTTTGCTTAATTCCTTTCTCTACAAATCTAACAAGTGTCAAGTACACATCATGTCATTTCTGAGACTCTGGAGAGCTGAGTGACAACTGAAATGCATTCTAGCTTCTGTTGGAAGCCTGGATATTTTAATCTGGGTGTTCAAGGTGTACTACAATTAACTGAGACCGGAAAACCTGCTTAACTTTAAAACTGCAATGCACTGGCAATGGAGGACAGGCACAAAGTGGGGCAGAGACACATTTCATTAACAAACAACAAAGTTGGAATTACGGTGCAACACAGAAACAGTGTATAGTCAAACAAATAATTCACCAAGGCATTCACACACACACACACACACACACACACACACACACACACACACACACACACACACACACACTTGTAAGAGACTTGTGAACAAACCTGTAGGGTCAGGTCTCTGTCTCTCCTGCAGCAGCTGGATGTTAGAACCTGACTGGGCACTCTGCTGGAAGCCTCCAACAGTGGAATCACCCAGCTTGATCTCATGGAAACCTTCAATACTTGGTAGTTTTTCTGAGGTTAGTTCAATGGATTTGATCTCTCCAAAGTACTCATGGACCCTTGGAGAGACCTGCGGTGGAATTAATGGACTAGTTGAGTGTGGCTGCCTGTGCTGTGACCCAGACTGAGAAGAGGAACCCACAGCTCCCACTACCAGGAAGCCAGTAATGCAGGTCAGTCCCCACACTAATGAAGTCATGTCTCCTTCTTGGTGGTCCAGTCTGCCTCTGCAAGTCCTTCACAGCTGACTGTTGGCTTTTTATATGAGGAGTCTTCCGGCCACAGGGTGGCACCAGAGAGCAGATATCTTTTTTTCCCCCTATGAGCTGCAACTCATGTAGTGAATTTATTTAGCACTAGAAAAAAAATGCTATACTAATGTGTACAGTATGTATTTTCCTCTGGTGGGGAGAGAAATTATATTATAGTCAAAATGGAAGTAGTGGAGCAGCATCCATAATTTTGTCCACTGTATTCTTGTATTACTTGAGGTTTAAAAGTTAGATTCCACATTTCTCATAATGCAGTGTCATGTATTTCTGCAAATACCTACCTTACAAGTGTGCACCTTCTGACAAATAACTGGAATATGAGTACAACTGTCAGATTTCAGTGTTCAGCTCAATGCACCATTGACAAAAATGAATGTCATGAAACTCCTTAAATAACATACGATAGTGATACTGATCTAAATATGTTTTACGCTAATATAGATTGTTGTTTGAAGCTGACAGAAGAATAATCAAAGCAGAATGTGCTATCATTACAACAGTTCCGCAGGCTGCTTTCTATGCTCCTATGAGAAGTCCTTTGGAAAAAGGAGTCTGAACTACTTTATAGTGTCTCTACTGGTGTCAGAACTGTCTTCAGCTTGGACTCGACCTGCGCCAGCTGGATTATTATATTGGAAATGTCAGTTAATGAATATGTTGCTTTCAGTCTTTGTCCCGAACTGATCAGACACATGTTTAACATATACATGTTAATTAATTTTAAGCACAGACACTCACTGAACATGCACTGTTAAAGTTTAATTCATGACAGAATTCAACGTTTTACAATCCTGACCTCTAGAGGCCATTTAAGATCAAGTCTGGACTGTCTGATTTGCAAATGTATTGTATTATTCTATAGTGTTTGCAAAGTATTATTGCCATCGTTCTGCTAAAAAGGTAATTTAACAAAAACTGGACAATATGTCAAAAGTAACAGTACGCTGTTTCAGTCATCATTAATCTAAATTCTGAAATCAGCCATATTTATAAGATGAAGGTATCGTTATTGATGGGAATGAGTCCAATTCTGTGCTAATCTCAGATTACCTGGTTCTTGTGCTACTTGAGTTCTCTTAAAAATGTCATTGCAAGACACTGATTCAAGGAATCTTCCCTGCTAAAGAGGACATGAGGACATCTATCAACATTCTGTGTGATGTTCAGCTGGACATCATCAGTGGAGGAATTTTCCCACTTTGTACACAAACCAATGAAGCCTCATTAGTGGGTAAGTCGAGCCTTACTGGAATCATGTAATGTACCATATATTTCACGAACTAGAGAAATGAACCCTTGTAAAAGTATTCAAGCAAACAGTGGACAGGTAATCCATCAGCACCAGTTCTTTAGCCGTGTAGGCCCCTCCACTGTCCAAACCAGTGCAAACCAGGTTTACACCGACTGTTAATAAATCATAGCCACAAAAATAGAACAATTAGGACTCATAGCAAAAAGGTGTTCTCAGATGCCACACTAGATACCTGGACATGTTCATGTAGGTTCACAGTGACCTGAACATGGAATTTACTGAACTAACTGAATGTGAATGGCAGCAGTGGGAGCCTTACATTGGTTTTATTCAAACTCAAAGTGCCATGCTGATGACTTCAGTTCCCTCTACAAACACTAGATGGTCCACCTTAGTAATTCCAGTAAATGGTATGCATTAAATGTTTCTCAAGCAATTGAGCCCCACGTTTTATTAAAAAATACAAAACTTCAGGAAGTTTCCATAGGAAAGCAATATGAAACCGCAATCCCATTGTTCATATTCAGTTCAATGTAGAGTTAAAAGCAAACAGTCCCCTTGGTTTAAGAAAAGTAAAATAAATAGGAGCAGAGCAGTCTGTTGAGTCCCTGTGGATACACATTGATCTTGGAAGATTTGTGGTAACATGGGAGCACAATGGTCTCACAACAGCTTTGAGTACCCGTCAAGCTAACATGCTAAGGTCATTTCGGCAGAGTAATATTCTGTTGTGTTTAAACAAGTAGACTGACACTCATGTTTACATAATTCCTTCCTGTGTGCGCCTACCTACTTAAAATTCCCATTGGAATGACAATCATGTTAAACCTTGATGAGTAACACTTACAGAGCCCTGTACAGAAAATGGTCATGGAAAAGCATAAAATGAAGCAGCCATTTTTAAACAAACCCCCTGTACTGCTTAGAGGGGCTCGACAGCCAGCTGACAAACTCGAGATCCAATGAAGACACAAGGTGGGAGTTTTCTTGGCTTTACTCAAGTCTTCATTCTAACTTCCTTTACTTTGTAAAACTAAAACCTCACAAAGACAAAATGAACACACATACACCTACGTCTAAATCAACATCCCTCTCACACATTCAGACACTCACAGACCAACAGTCTAAGACACGAAGCGTATAGAAAAGAAACATGAACTCGAACTTCTCCCGTTGTGTAGCAGCAGCACGAGCTCAGGGTGTCAAAGACGTGACAACTAAAAAAAAAAAAAAAAAAAGGAACGCTCACTCTGAGGTAAATTCAAAATAACATCGCTCGCTTGGATGCTCTCCGACACGTGATTTACATTTTGAAGGCAGCACACCTCAAGACCCTTCTTTGAGAGTTGTAGTAGCCTGGAATGTGGATTCCACTGTTTGCAGGGGCAACAGTTCACAAACTATCCCTATCTCAATCGTTTTGATTTTTTTTTTTATTATTTCATAGATAAACAGAAGCTAATCACTTCAGATTCTTGCGACAGCCTGAGAGCCCAGTGATGATGATGATGATGATGCTCCTTAACCCAGAGATGGTCAGTGTGATTCAGCCTTATTTCACCAAGGCGTCGATCCCGGCCTCCAAACACAATTGTGCAAAAACATACCGTTTTCCCCAGTGACTGGCCAAGAATGTGAAAGAATTGAGTTAAAAAAAAGAAGAAAAAAAAGAAACGAGACATTACCCCAGTAGTTAATACTGGAGGCCTGATACGACTGAACAGTGATCGGTGGCATGTTTAAACCACACGGGCCTGTGGGGGCTTAGTGGGTATTTCTGAGCTGCTCTCTTGGCCACAGCAGGCTGGCACTTCAGAAGGACCCGTCTCCACGGGAGCTGGCAGGCCCTGGGAACACACCTGCTGCACGTGTTGCCTGGGGATGGAGTGACAGACAGTTACTATGCAAGTGAACACACAGTAGAGGTACAACAGAGCGCTCCCGCGCCCCCACTCACCACGCCAAGCGGGACACAACATAGTGAATGTCTGGCCTCTGGAACCCGTTGAAGGTGGAGAACCCAGATACAGTGTAGGCCCCCATGTTCTCAAACACCAGCCAGTCGCCAACGAGCATGTCGGGCAGGTGACACTGCTCAACGATGCGATCAAGTCCGTCGCATGTCGGGCCCCAGATACTGCACTGGTATAGGACCTCGTCTGGCTTTGGCAACTATGGGATAAAGAGGTGAGTTTGTTTCAAATTGTAGCCACCGTTGATATTTCAACCCTTAAATTACCTTGTGCAAAGTTGGCAGACAACAGGCGTGGTCATAAAGTAAACAATTAAAGGATCCATACACTCCATCGTTGACATAGTACATCAGGGTCCTTCCACTGGGGCCTTCATCCTCCTCTGTCACGGAAGCATAAAATCATCCTTGTCATTACAAACCTTTACATGTCTGCTTTCAAACGATCACACAAAAAGGTTCCTACCCTCAGCGGCTGAATCATCATCATCATCATCATCCATGAGGACCTTCTTCGCAATAATATTGACAACCAGCGTGTAAGCGGAAGCCACATAGTAGCGCCCTGGCTCTGCGATGATCTTCACACCGCTGCCACTGGGGAAATACTTATCCAAGCCTAAGTTTATTACTGCTGCGATCTAGTGAGAAGACAAAACAGGTTCTTATTATCGCTCGAGAAAGGTGAAAATAAATACAAAGATAGAACAGAAATACCTCTTCGAATTTGATTGGACCATCTGAACCAGGGAAACCACCTCCAATGTCCAAAACGTCCATGTTGAAGCCCAGATCGGCCTAATGGATCAGTATTTAATTTTAAAAACACATCACATATGTCATTCATTCATGTATACGAATTCAACTCACCCCCATGTCAAAGACACACCGGGCGTCCGAGATAGCGTGCATGTAGGCCTGCGCATCACTGCAGCTGCTGCCAACATGGAAGCTAACACCAATCACATCCAGCTCCAGTTCCTTGGCCCGCTCAAGGAGACCCCGGCAAGCTTTAAGCTGTGCCCCAAACTTCACACTCAAGCGGCACACTGCCTTTGAGTCGTCGGTAGCAATACGCAGCACCAGTCTAGGAAGCAAAATTAAGTTGATGGATTGAACAGAAACAAATGCTTACGAAGTTTTCATACTGTGGATGTTGGTGACAAACTTGCTTTGGGAGCCTTACTTGGCACTGTCATGGCAACGAGCCACTTTCATCAATTCCACCTCACTATCAAAAGTCATCGTTTGGACCCCATGAGCAGAAGCATATCGGATCTGAGAAGCCTGCTTGCAGGGGTTAGCGTAGATGATTCTGTTCGGCTCCACTCCCAAAGACTGAATCAGTTGGATCTCAGTCTGGACAGAAGAACATCAGTCAGCAAACTAACACTACAACTTTGTATTCTGAGAACTACTCGTGTTTGGTTTTTTTCAATGCTCACCTTGCTTGCACAGTCAAAGCCAGTTCCCAGTGTTGCCAGTGTCGCAACAACAGGCAGACTATCGTTACACTTGACAGCGTAGAAAGGGGTGACACGGGGCAGGGCCCTCATCCAGTGCAGGTGCTTCTTCAAGATGTCACCCAAGTCACAGACATAGAAGGCATCCCTTTCATCCTACAAATGGAAATAAAATTACATGTTGCATCCTGAATTGAGGTTTGTACACTAGTACAGAGAGAGAGAGAGAGAACCGTTTCGTTTAAACATGCTTGAAAACCAACTAACCAGGACTCTGGAACAAAGCCAGCACACACGTCTTACCGTCGTGGATGACTCATTGATCTTCTGATCAACAATATCTCGTGCAGAAAAACCCTCCTCCAAGAAAGAGAATTCAAACTCGGTGGAAGAGTGGGCGTTCATGGTCGTTGGTGGTTGATGGGGATCTCGTTAACTGGAAGAAAGAGATGGTTTACAGTCCGAGATCATTTCTTTTTTTCCTTTCATTCATGGGCAGAGTTGTGTGATGAATCACGCAGCAAGAGACACTTACTTGGATAGAAGCGCTGGGATTGTGTGTTGCTGTCTCAGGTGGCCAAGGTGGCTCACCAGTGAAGTTAAATCCCTTTAGATAAGACTCAAGGCCAGGGCCTGCCGAGTAGCCAGTGTGTGTTCTTCTAATACGTAGATTCTGGAAGCAGTTGAAAACGGACTTACAGCGGGTCACAGGAAAAACAATACGAAATATTGTATTTTCATATAGATTATAAGAACAGGGTTGTTGTACGATCTTCAGTGGGTATAAAACGATACCGTTTGAAATTCTGTAAACTTCACTGAAAGCCACCCTGACTCCCCACCCAGGAAATGTTTCCGCCAATCACAACGAGGACCGACCCTACTGATGGAAACGAACCAATCACAGGTTACTCTTCATGCCTACGTCATACGCCGGTTCCGCAAGAGAACTTCACCATGAGGTGAATAGAGGATCGACTGACTGCCAACGTTCCATGTCGCACTCACCGCAGCCGTTCACCAACGTCTTCGCCAGAACATGAACACATCGAAGTCGAAGTCCACCTCCCCCTCCCCTTTCAGTCTCAAGTTATGGAACTGGTTCATAGAACGCTAGCTAGCAGGCTCCTCGGCTAGCCGGTCACGTTGTAGCCCAATGTTAGGTAACAATGTTTGGTCACATTTGAATGTTCAAGTCAATAAATTGATGGACGACATAAAGTCGCGTAACGCGGCGTACTGCTTTTCATTTCCCACGCACCACACCAAAACTAACCGACAAATTATGGTGAACAAAGGACGCTTAAAATGCACGTTCCTTGTAGCGCTCGAGCAAGTCCAAAGTTCGAGACGTACCTTAAAAAGCATTTACAAAGAGTCTGCCCATTAGACGCGGGTGCCGGTAAAAGATAAAATCAGCTGCTCTTCACAGTAGAGTCCACAGCGGACGAAGGAACACGCTCCGAGACCACAACCGCTGTGGTGGAAGGAGCCGAGGGGTCGTATTTATAGACAGCTGGTTACCGCGGCAACGCAGCCAGCTGAAACCGGCCTGTCACCCACGCAAGAACCGGTTCAGTCTCGTCACCTCATCAGAGATGAACGGGGCGCTGGACAACCGTCGCGACTCCGCACACTAGGACTCCACTTTGATAGCCTCCTCTTGTTCGATGATACTTTGCTAACTTCCTTAAAGAAAGTCTTTCATTTGTTGAAATCTTTACACTATATTCATGACTTAAACCCAGTGTTATTTAATATCAACAAAAATGTAATTTAAAATTAACTTCACTCTGTACAAGTGTCATGCGAATCTGTGTTCCACCTTAATCTGCATCATGATTCACTGTTGATTCACGATTACACTGTTTACTGTTTATTGTTGTCTTATAGTTATTCTTCTGCTCTGTTACGTAGCACACGGTCCTGTTGTTGGTGTCTTAAGTCTTAAGGACTGTTTGTATCTGTACAGCATGGACAGCCATAATCTTGTTGCTCTGAAAATCATGCTTGACTCACACCTACTGTATAAAAATCACTGAGCACACGTCAAAATGAGACTCTGTACCCCGTATCCATTGTGTTACACTGTGAGACCCTCCTCTTGTACAAGACTAAGTAAATTACTTTTATTTCAAGTCGTCTCTGGCTTTTCCATCTGAAAGTCAAGAATTCCTTTGACAACAAGTCACTGACCCTGGACCCAGAACAAACAGCCCAAGACCATCACACTTCCTCCTCCATGCTTGACAGTTGATGTCACACACTGAGGAACCATCCTTTCCCCTTCTTGACGGCATACAAACATCATATGGGACGAACTGAAGATTTCAAAGTTTGATTCATCAGTCCACAAGACCTTCTCCCAGTCTTCGGTTGGCAGTGTTTCATGGCCCAGGCACCACCACAGGACTGCTGAAGACTAGAAGATGGTGGATGGTGGACTGAGGTTAACACACGCACGCATGCACGCACACACACACACACACACACACACACACACACACACACACACACACACACACACACA
>JBBMJM010144716.1:0-11212 GCA_037832705.1 Centriscus cristatus
CACACACACGTTGACTTTTAGGCCGGGTTCACTCCACCACCCCCCTTTCCCCTTTAGCTGCTGGCCCTTGACGTACACCTCAGGACCAAATGAGGGCTCTCTGCTTCACTGCCCTCTATAACAGCATATCGACACACAAACCCTCCACAGCTTACGTCCACTGAACACAGCTTACGGGGCGTTTCCACTACACACTTCCAGATCTAGCTCTACCCAGCTTTTTTTTGTGTTTCCTCTGGCGATAGAACCTGGTACCTTGTACATCCATCGGAGTCCCAAACGAGCTGTGTAGGTGAAAAGCACCGTTATATAAGTCATCGGATTGTATTTGTATATTCACTACTGGGGAAATAAGAAACACAATTGACTTTCTGACTGGAGACACATTTTCTAAATGGACATTTAACCCTTATACACACACGTTTCCATCAGATCTGCAGATCTGTTTGTTGTGGCTCATGAATGCTGAAGTAAATTCCCAGCCAACGCTGATTATGATTAAACACTCTCCTGATAGATTTGTTGGTGCAAGTATTCTAAGTTCAGGTCAGCTCCTGGAATCCGACAGAAGACACACCAACACTCATTAGGATAATTAACGTTTGTTAAATGCCCACACTTCCGTCCCGTAATTACATTGTAACATTAAGGGGGGGTATAATTTCCCAGGGATAGTAATTACTTGTGATGTTGTTACAGCAATGCCTTACTGTGTCTCCCATCAGCCTGCAATTGGCCTGGTGTTTAGAGGATTACCCATGGTGCATCTCTGTCTTCAAAGGGCAGACCTCCTGCCTCATGGGAATTTATATGTTGTCTGGGACTATAAAAAAGACATCATAAAGACGCAATAGAGAATGTCAGGAGGAGAAAAAAAAAAATCTGTGAGGGGAGATGAGAAAGAAGAAAGGAAGAAAAAAAGTATAAAATTGTTAGATGAAAGGAGAACGATATTGAATGAAAGTAAAATATTCTTTTCATGGAACACCACATTAGGATTTCTGTGTACTCGCACTGCATCATACAGTGAGGAGAGAATCCACTGCTGGTGAAAAACACGTCGCTTGTTTGGTCCAGTCTGCTTTGTAGACGTCGAAAAGCACATGAAAGTTTCATGAAGGAATCAGGATCCTTTCAGATCATGTCAGTTTAACTCAAAGACGGAATCACTAATTCTCAAGTGAGCGAGTTGATATTTTGAGCCAACACTGTTTTCCAGAGGCTTAATTTCATGCATGTGTATTGACAGAACTATAGTACATTTATCACATACCTACGCAATAAAAAACACAATTCACAACCCACTACGCTCAAAATATCCAAAGATGTTGTCTTCAATTTTTTTTTTTTTTTTGAGCAGTCACTGAAATGGCACCATCGGACTCATCCAATCATCCGTCTTTTTGGCTGAAACGTCGGCCTCATTCTCCACTTAATATTCCATGCATTACCGTCACGTTAAAGGAGCCGGGCACTCCTTTGTAAATGTGAAACATCCTGATTCAAATGTCAAATTTGAATATCTCTGTCTGTGTATCCCATGAACAAGCAGCTTTATTGCCTCTCTAATCGTCCATTCAGGAATCAAGCATTTAATTTTTCTACATTCTGCCACTGCCGACTCTTAAAAAGGTCAGGCTGAAAGGGTTTTATTTGTTGCACCGCAAGTGAACCGGGAGTGAAGTATGATCCTCTTGATTAGTTGTATAATTCTGCTGTAGTACTTGGAAAGGTTGGATGTAGACCGCTTTAAACCCGCACACACCTGCTTGTCTCCATGTGGAGGCTTTATTGTCACGTCCTGCACGTAACACTGGACTGGAGGAAGGTACACAGAGTTTCAGCAGAAACAAAGCAGACAGACACATGGCGTTGATGAGTTGTTAATACAATCTTCTTTTTTTTTTCTTTTGCCAAATATACACAGACACACCAATAATTATAGACTTAATATGAATAATTTATATCATATTTGGGGGTTTTATCAGAGTGAACTCACCCCTGAAGAGGGAAAGCCGAAAGAAGAAGAAGATCAGAGTGAACTCACCATTTGCTTGGCAGCTTGAAGATATTTAATTCCCATTATTCAAAGTATTTCAAAGTACTTTTAAGCAACTTCACAAAGCTGTGCACCAAACAAATGTGTATAACGCTGCTTTTAACACATAAATAAATGTGTTTTATGTTGGGATTTTTGTTGGGTGAGGTTCAGCAGCATTTGGTTGACATGTTGTTTAAATGGGCTCTACTGAAATGCAAACATGGAAAAGTAAGTGAAGTGATGGACTGGGCGACCCTCGGAGATCCCAGTGCTCTTCATCAAACGTGGGGTTCACTGTGGATGTGATACAGACAGACTCGACACAGTACGGTCTTGTATCCATCTAATCGCTGGTGTTTGCTGTGGCTGAGTCCCAATTCTACCCACAGTCACCGACCCTGCGCCAGCTTTTAGTTGACAAATGGGCATATTTGGCAACAGACAGACACACGAACACGGGGATTGATTCATTAATTGTTGATGATTTATTTAGTTTAAATTCCCTATGCAGGAGTCAGCGCGATAGGCCAGCATGTCTCCTTTGATGCCTGGCTGAAGCCAAACAGAGCAAGCGCATCCGCTGAAACCACTGAAGCCCCTCTGTGAAACATGTCCGCGCTGGAAGGACAAGGGCAGCTGACTGGCCTTCAGGGAATACCGCTGTTTAGCACAGGAGCAGCAGGAGGAACCTCTGATCCGTTCGGGGGCGGGGGATTGAAGCTACAGTGTTGCTATCTCCAGAGACAGAGGCAGTGAGCCGGCAGCAGAATTTCACCTCCTCTTGATTATTACATGTTCTGCATTGCTGAAGCAGAAGGCAATTGTGAAATAGCAGAGGTCATATTTCCCTGAGGAGATGACACCGCCCGTTCGTTGACGCCCGCTTGTCTTTGTGCACTTCGACGCCATTGAATTGTAACTGTCACTCACCAAAAAAATAGACCCTTAAAATAGTCAAATCATTTAGAAGATAAAGGCATTAAATGATTTTAACAATTTAAATGTGACTGTCAAACTCAGGTAAAGCTGGGCTAATCAGTGTTTTTTTTGTTTTTTTTTTTCATGAAAGCACATTTCCATGCTTGAATCACAGTGGTGCGTCACATGCACGCCAAACTCAGCAGGTTAGATTTGTGCGCCACAACGTTTTACAACTTAGCCGAGCAAGCTGGTCTGCATCTTAAGTGGCATGAAGACGATCAAAATTCAGACCAGGCTGAAAAAGGAACCACCTGCCTCACTTCATTTGCGAGAGGAAATTGGGACGCATACATGAATGTTGACTTCATGAATTCATGCCTGAGAACACATAAATTAACATTTATTTTCTGTAATAAGCTTCGTTTTAAGTTTTCGGAGTAGTTTCTCGTTTTGCAAACAGCGATTCGCTCCACTTCACGGTTAGGACAATGGGCTGGTTTTGCAGCCGCGGCGTTCATGGTTTTACTGACATATTCTCTCCATTTCTGCAAGATGTGTAGTTATTGAAAATGCACATGTTGACAAGACATCTCACATGTGAATTCCCTATTCCTGCTTTAGAAATCAGGAGTTTAGTCAAACTAAATCGTAACAAACAGATGTGGCATTATTTGGCCAGCACCCGTAGGAAAAAAGGGAACGTCATGTGAAACTTCCAAACAGCAAGAGGCCGACATCGCCCCGGTTCCTGTGCTACATGGGAACACATTGGCTGTCAGAACCCAATTAGAGCCTGAGGGGGCAAATTAACACAAAAGCCAAGAAAGTCTAATTAACACCGACACACTGACTCGGTGGCAGCCTGATCATTGTCTTAAAATTAGAATTTATCAGCACAGCAGAGGGTGTCGAATCGAAGGTCTGGCAACAATCACGCCATTGCTCGTGGGAAGCTGATGGGCATGGAACAAGGAATATTAAGAGAAGATGTCATTGGTTTTTCACTAATCTCACTTGTTTTTCTTTGTGTCGGTCAAAATTGAAAGAAAAGTTGTCAGTTTCATTTCCTCTTCTTTCAAACAAAGACAAATTATTATTTCAGATACGAAGCAACAAATGCATGTTTTTTTTCAATGGAAGACCATCAGATCATAGAAATTAAACGTTTCAGTTAATTCACCTGATCAATTAACCGAAAAGTTAGTTTAATGTCCCTTGGAAAAGTCGACCAGAAGTCTTGAGTGTTCATTCCATTTTATTTCCAACGAGAGTAATTCATTTTGTCACCAGGTCTTTTAAAACGGGCAGTATTTAATTTGTATTAAATATGTGAAAACTAATTGGCTTCTCGTCGACAATTACCCAAACAGCAAGTGCACAGTGCATGTGGATTAGGGACGTATCACCAGTGGAGATCAGCGTCAATGTGTAGATTTGATTATATGACTGCTGATAAGCGGGCATTAAACAATTGCACGTTTACTGCGGAAAATGCTGTGATTGAGTAAAGTGAAACGCAAATGAAAGATTAATGGCTAATCCCATTGAATTGAATGTAATTCATTATTAAAAACAGAAGTTAACGAAAGTAAAAGGCTCAGCGATGAAAGAACAAACAGCTAATGAGGCACATACAGTTGCAAGGAGCTAATTGTAGTTTCATGCTGGGAGACTTCACAATACCACAGTCTGGATAATTAATTCAAACTGATTCCTGCAACCGTGGACAAACCTTTTCTGCAACGTTGACTAAAACACCTTTGACTCTTCATGATATCATACAATTTGGAAAAACAGCTGCCAAAAGCAGGCAATTTTTGGACACAACAGCCCACAAACTCCTCGGGGGTCTCGATTCTTACAGCTGATCCTTCATTAATAGTCAGCGTTTGTCACACAACCGTGGACTTCCAAACCACAAAGCTTTCTTGAGGTGAGCTTCATATCCACGGTTTTCTGCTACTCCCTGATGATGATGATGATGGAGTTTTGCCAGAATGGCTGAGCTCAGAACCCTTCAGGTGAGCTGACGGACAGATCATCCCCCCTACGGCTTCCCCCCATTACAAAGTGTGTGGTGTTTCGTGCTGCCAGGTTTGGATATCAACCGTTTTACACTCTGACAAAGCGCCGACAAGGGCACCAGATGACGTGACGGCCATGTTGGAGCTGCTGCACTCCTGCTTTCTGAATACATTCTTGATAGAGAAGTGGCATTACTCGATATCGCAGCCCCTGCTCCCTGTCACATCTCTGCCAAGGGTAATCCACCATTTACACCCTCTGCATTTCAGTGGGTTTGAAGCGTGAATGTGTTGTGTTTGTGTAGGAGAACACCATGCAGAGAGCAGCATGTAAACCTGCCAACACCCTCTGAAATGAATCAGTAACACATGTATACAGGAGCCAGAGCGGCATGCGTCTATGAGACCAAAGCAGAATGAGGCGATGCTTGATCCAAACTGGCAACTGCAGGGAACAAGTGGGAGAAACCACATCTCAAAGGGCTAGCTTGACATTTGGAACCAAATCAATCTTTTAAAATAAAGTTGAGTTAAAAACAAGCATCTTAAACCTTCATTTGGTTTGGTCTTTCACCATAGCTCGATGTTATTATCACATATGAGGTCTGCACATGTAATATAGCGACGACCGGGTCACGACAGTACATGATCAATGTTCATTTGTAAGATCTTACGTTTTGGTGAAGTCATCTTGCGGTTACAAAACCAAACCCGTCTCTGGTGGCTGTGTCGGTCATATGGACATATTGTCTACATTGATTTGTTTTGTGTATTCTGTCCAACGCGTTTCACTCATTTAATATCAGAAGTAATGTGTTTAAAATCCCCTGACATAATCTCAGGTGCAGGAGAGGATTTCATCTTCGGCGCTTTATCAAAAATCCGATATGATGAAATGATATATGATAGTGTTCTTATTACCTTGAAAAGCCTCATCTCCAGTCTACGCTCCTACCTCTGGAAGATAAAAAAAAACCTGAAATGTATATGCCTAGAAACAAATCTGCTTTTCCTCAACACGCAATCAATGAGCAACGACGCATTTGTATGTATGACTGAGACCGAATCCTCACTGACGCTGGAAGTGTTGACATACATGCAAAAGGCAGTCGCTCCTTTACGGCCTCGTAATCACAGACAGGTGAAGTTGCTGCAAACATTCTGGTGGCATTTTTTTGCAATTAAAGTGGGCCCTGTGGCTATCTTTCCGCTGAGTGCACAAGCCAAATATCAGGGCACGGTGCGGGGCTGCTTTGCTCCCCTAGTGGAACTAATTAGATGTTCCCAAAGGACAGCTCTGTCATCACATTGTTCTGCCCACAGTACAGCCTCTGTCTGAGGGCAAGAGCGGGCCAAAATATCCCAGCAAATAAGTAAATTAAGAATGAAGGGTGTCTACATTTTTAGGGAAACTTAAATATTAAATCCTCATCAGCACTCCAGACTTCAAAGCAATCTTTTTTTTTTTCCTGGTGGTATTACTTGTTTCAAGGAGAAAACAAAAATTCTAAAGAAATTCCACAACTTCCATCCAGAGTGATCACTGAAACCAGAAACTCATGTTTTTACATCCCATTTGACCTCAAAAGAAAAAGGAAAATCCACTAGAGGGATGAAGTCTACAAGGAAAACCAATGTGAGAAAAACTTCATTACATCACAGCCCTCTTTTAAATAAGTGATAATTACGTTGCAGCCACAACTTTTTGCGTTATTTTTTCGCCCTCTGTCTTCAGATCCCGTAGGATTCTTCATTTATCGAAGGAAAACTCGATTTAAAAAAACTTCTAATGTTAGAAAATGACCCCAATAGGCAAATAAATCCACTAACTGCAGCCATATGGTTGACAAGTTGGCGTGAAGTTGAACCGAAACTGTTGTGAAGCGATGTTTTCAGTTCAGTTTTCTCTGTCGGTGCATGGACAATAGACATCACAGTGATCTGTCTGACTGGTGTCCCATCATGCTCAGAGAGGGGAGAGGTTTGCACTTCCTGTCCCAATTATTTCTGTGCTTGCTGAAGTATCACACCTGAGCTGCAGCAAACGGAGCTGACTTTGCAAAACAGAAATAGGATCCCGTATATGGAAAGGGTTGTTTTTTGTAGTTATTCTATATGAGCAAACCCTTTTCATTCATGGGACTGTTTTACCAATGGATTGTCAGGATATACAGTAGATAACCAATACCCTATAAGAAATATCAATTCATTCCACATGGTCGTGGATTCATACCCAACCACTGTTTACTAACGTCTTATGAGCATTTCTTTATTTGAAGTGTTTCCCATTAGTGTAGGATAATTGGATGTTCCCCAACAATGCTCAAGCTGTGACTCCTATGTTGGCTGAAACAAAGCAGCATTGGAAAGCGAGAAGAAACACAATGGGCCAATTATTCCCACGGAGAGCGTTATTAGTTGAGAGTGGAGGGGAAACTTAAGCACCTAAAGTGATGTATAAGCCCACATCTATTGTTAGGCGTTTTCTCATCAAGTCTCCACAAAAACCCTGTGCCTCAGCACCTCATTAACAGCACTGCAGGCAGCAAATTTGATGTTAAAACAACAAAAGGCCGTGAGATGAAGGAGAATCTGAGAGACGCTGGCCACATGTTCCAGCTGCGAGCTCTGCTGAAGTCTTCGTGAACGTCATTTGTCCAGGCTGACCGTTCTTTAGAGCCACCACAGCCCTCGGGTAGAAAAAAACCCCCAGCACGTCCATCTACCCGTGCATGATGATCAGCAGTTCTGTTCTAGCATCACATATTTGATACATCAGCAAAACTACCGCCGACGTCCTTGGCACGCTTCTGTTCACTGTTTCAAGGTGAACATGAGATAGTGTTGTTCTTATGTCATCCGGTTACAGAGCTGGTTCTTGTCACATGACCCCTGACCTGGCACCAGCATGTTTGAGCTGTATACGCATAGGACAGTTTTCATATTCATGCTTTGAATAAACGAGCTGTGTCAGCATTTTATTTTGGTGACTGGGTTGTCCAGGACTGATTGGATGAGATGAAGTCATATCTGACATCAACAAATAATCCACTTGTTGTGCATGTACGGCAGCCTCAGCCTAACCCTAACCCACAAATGTCTAAAAGACCGTGGACACGTTTTTATTTTTGGTCGTCTGGTAGTTCAAGAGAAGTGCAGACAGCAATTAATGCAACGAGGAAGTAAAATAACAATTGGAATAGAGAAATTTGAATGGGGCTAATAAATATTTTCAAAGGAAGGAACGATCTGAATCTGTTTTATGAATCATTAATATTGGGGGTTAATTTAGAACCTGAAGGAAGAGTCTGGAAAAAGTAAAGCGCTTGTGTAGAATTTACTTTTCCTCTGATTGGTCCATTTTGGATTCCTCTGACAATGTTTATCCTTTTGTGTGTTTGTTTGCGTGTCTGTCAGTTTGTCTATTAGTAAAAGTCTAAAGGTTCAGAATGAGTGTTGATGAGATGTTCAGGAAATACTGATAATGGGTCCAGGACGGGATGATTACATGTTGGTCATTTTCTGGAACCATTTGGATCCAGACATCTGTTGAAGGATTCTTCCTCTTTTTCAGCATCTGTGTCTAGAACTTGGAACAGCAGCAGTGGACTGTCTCTGTGGAACATTGCTTAGTGCGTCTGTCCGTTAACACAAAGGTCGTGGGTTAGAGTCCACGCAGCTCTCAGGTTTTCTCCTCAGGACTTTCACTGACGTACCACGAGATAACAAAACCTAGTACACTCACCTCACATCCCATTACCGGGCAGATTCCTGGTCCGACAGCATCAAGGGTGAATGAATTACAGGGTCTCGTCTGTGATTGAATGTCTTTTGAGAACACCTTAAATAATCCCTTACCTTGCGTCCTGCTGTTGATGAATATGAATTGAATCATAACATGACGGTATCATGTCATTGATTGCAAATACTGTCAGGGGAAACACATTTTCTGGCAATAATTCTTGAACCTGAATTGCTGAGATCAGACTAATGTCGCCCATAGCGGTTTATGTTGGTTAATGTTGACAAATACCCTCTCGTCGCTGTCATATTGAAACCTCGTCTGACCTTTGAGTAGGAAAAAGGGTCAGAGAGGCACATTTGGAACCACCTGTTTTACAAGGACATGCAAAATATCCTGCTCTGACAAGGAACTAAGGCTTTCAGCCCTGTATTCTAACCCCCCCCACACACACACACACACACACACACACACACACACGCAGTGATGGTGTCAAAACTGAATCACAAAACCCACTTTGCAATTTTCCTGAGAAGGAATAGAAAGCAGAGGACACATAATAATGGGTCATGTACCCTCCTGTGCGTCTCGTGCAAGAAGACCATTCATTTCCTCAACAGTCACTTAACCCTGAACACACACACACACTCACACACACACAGCACATCACCTCTCGATGCATGAATTCATTCACTTGTATGTATGACGCCACTCTTAATTACATCATAGTTTGTAATGCGCAGATAAAACAGTGGTAAGAGCTCATTACTGTGTAAACACGCCTCCTAACGGGTATTAATTACCACTCCTGGAAACTGGAATTCGGCTGATGCACAGTGGCTAAAGAGGCTTCTGTTGGAGGCATGTGCTCCTATTATAAATGAGGTTGTTTAATGTGTGATGCATCTTTCATAAAACACCGCAGCAGCTCCTGCTTCGCCACTGACATGCTCATTGGTCATAGCAGGACGAGCAAAAAGAGTAATTAGTCACATTAATGACGGTTCCGTTTCAAGAACCGGCTCTGTGAAAATACAAACATGAATCAAGTTTTATGTGAAAAGGGAAGATGATTAAAAGAGGAAGTCATTTGGATGTGGATTACAAGGAATCGTGAAGTCCTGAACCATCTCCACAGTGGTTTTGCTTCAGTACGATGAAAAACAAAAAAACAAATTTCCAAACCAGATTTCACACAATCAGTGGGTGCACATTAATACATGTGTCATGTTCTCATGCAGCAGCTCTGGATTTGTCCCGGGAATGGAACCTAATTAGACATTACATCATAGGAACGGTGCGAGCAGGGTTTCATGCCTTCACGATACCGGACGATGTCTCTGATGTGATGATACACAAATAGACAGGTGCTTGTATCCACATGCAAATCCAGGGAACGCAAGAGGTTTCCTACCACGCAGAGCTAGAATGGGCTTCACTAGCCTGCAGACAAACGGGGGCATCGAGGCTGAAGTGACAGCAATTGTGCAAGTTTGTGCATGTGTGCGTGAGCTTCTTTTTTTGATTGATTTATTTTTTTAAATAAACTCTAGCCAGTGTTAATGTGTGAATATTGTGTTGACAAGCGCGGCCGCTGTCACACTTTGTTTGGTTTAGCGCTGTGGACTGCACTCAGTGTAACACGCAAGTGTAGGAACAGAGCGAGACGGAGGCGGCGTGGTTTGACGTCGAGGGTTGAGGAAGCGTAGAAGAGACAGTTCGACAGAGCAGCAGCAAAGGTGGCACAACTGTTGGAGCGCCAGCGGATGTACAACCGATGTCTGCGCTTTGTGTCGTGTGTAACTTCTGCGAGCGCTCGTACAAGGTCCTTTACTGTACTTGATAATCCTCCTTTGAGGAAGTTGAATCAAATGTAGAAATAACCAATACGTGCTGCGTCCTGTTTATAACAAATCGTAATAGAAAAAGAATATATCCCAAGGTGCCTTTCCCAATTTAATTTTAGTGTTGTTTGATTTGTCCGTACTTTAAATAATTGTGTTCTCGCTTCATTTATTAGGAAGAAATTAAGAGAAATAGCGATTCCATTAGACTGCCCTCTTACAAAACCCTAGTGAGCGGTTGAGCGGTTGTTTTTGTTTTTTCTTTTTTTTAATATTCACAATAAACTTAAAAAACAATCCTGCCTTCAGTGGGTATTACACATCTTTTATGAAGATCTAGATATAATTGGAATTTCTCCTTCAAAATGTCAGTATTCCACATGATTCGCAGTCTGTCATTGAGACAATATGAGAAACAGAACTCACTTGAATACAGGTTGGTGACAATCCAACCCATCCTGCTAACCTGTTGTCATAATTACCACTAGAGGGCGTCTAATTAAAAACAGTGGACCGCTGCTGTAAAATTGAGCATTAGGGTGTTTTTTGTTGGGGGACATTGTCTTACAACTGCAGAAAGTAATACCAGTAAATTCACAATGAGGTGTGTTTGTGTGTGTGTGTGTGTGTGTGTGTGTGT
>JBBMJM010144768.1:0-11205 GCA_037832705.1 Centriscus cristatus
TTTAATGTTTACTTGTGCGTAAATTACTGTCACTGTCATGTGATCAATAGGTACTTTTCATGCTTTAATACAGTAATTTAGTTTTCTTGTCAAATAATGAGGTCATTCTTTCTTTTGGTTTATCATTTACTTTTCACGTAAATGTACTTTTATCTGTCCCAGGGAATCAGTTGGAGCCAATGTGATGAGTTCATTGATTGTGAAAAAGTTAAAAAAAAAAAAGAAAAAAAAGATCTCCTGTGTTGGAAGTTGGAGGCAGGGAGGATGAGGAGCACGGAACTGACTGTCAGGTCTGATGACCAGAGGCAAGCAGGATGAAGTGGTGTGTTCAGTGAACGTGAAAAGAAGGGGAGCTCTGGGAATCCAACATTGTGACATGAGGGAACACAGTAAAAGCACTGACTGGAGTGGGTTGCTAATAGCTACTCCGTGATCCAAAGGCATGGTCCTTAAACACAGATGCACGCATGTGTCGTGATGAACGAGGCGAGCATGAGACCATGGACACTGACAACAGAACAGGAAGATGCACTGACAGGCAGCCGGTGACCCGCAGGCCGAACCCAACCTGTAACGGGATGGAGGAAGAGAAGGTTTCAGGTAAAGTTTGTTTTTCTTCTAATATATGTGAACAATATGTGTATGACCTATGAACATTGTCTCGAACTATGGTAAAACTCAAACACACTTTTTCTTTTATTAATGCATGAGTGATTAGTACGTGAGTTAGAACGTTATAATTTCACATTACGATGATTGACATGTATTCAAGACAAGATAAGATCAGTCTTTCCTGATGATTTGGATTTGTTTGTGTTTTTTCCACCTCCCTGGTTTCAGTTTGTTCCTTTGCACCTGTGTGTGTGTGTGTGTGTGGCAGCGAGGGGGCGTGGCTGTCGGGTTCTCAATGAGGCACATCTGATCCTCATCACTCATCACTCATTACCCCTCCATATAAGCCGGGCCTCAACTCCACTACTGAGCCATGTTATTCCGTTACTCCTGTTATGTGCCTTCACCTCATCAAAGTTTCTGTGATTGCCTGAACTTTTTTTTTTCTTCTTCTTCTTCTTTCTGGCTCATTCTCTTCTAAAGTGTGAAGATTCAGCCACTTGCTTCCACCACCACTGCCTCTGACACAGCGCTGTTTTATGTTGTGGTTACATGTGGGATTCAAACCTTCACAGCTGATCCACAGCAGCAAACCATATATACCACATATAAGTTATTGGAGGCAGTGTTTAGAAATAAAGGGCAGACGTTTAAAATAACATGTAATAAACAATATATAAAAGTACCGTATGATATTTTTATGTGGTATATGTGCGACACGCTTTTCTGACCGTCTATGTGAAAGTAGTTAATTTGAGCTTTAAGTTTGGGAACTGTCCACGTCCTGGTCTGCCTGACATTTTGCCCAGAGTGATCCGCTTTGTGCAGTTTGATGTAGTGAAGCAGACTGGGGATGTATTTTTAGTGGAGCACAGCGGAGAGCCTCCATGTGTCCAGTGGAATCAAGATAATTGCCCTGAGTGGCCGCGATGAGCCCCAGTAACCCGTCTGTATCCCATGTACGGTGTGTTTCCTCCCACACTTTTCAGCCTGTAGTTTGTACATTACAAATGAAGTGAACATGCATATCTGCATGCACGCGTGTGGCATGTACATATCGATAGATAGTAAGAAATTAGTATTTTAGAGTCTGTTCATGAACCAGAAACAGTTTATTTCATTATTTGCACATGCACGCACTTTTCCTACCGGATGTGTCACGTGCCTTTTGAGCACGTTAAATAAAACATAAATCTACATACATAAATAAAACTGCTCTGAGTGGGCTGCACCTTAAAGACCAGATATTTGTTCACGACGACCCTAAACATACTTTTTTAAACTTTTTATTTCCAGTGTACAGTTCCATGTCCTGTGTGTAGTTTGCAAACTAATCCAGGAGAATCGCTCAGCTGACTTGAACAGACTTGAACTGACGCCACATTTGTTTTCTAAACAAGACTTAAGTATGTGTCTCGTGTTTTTTAACCGGATAGGGCTTTGTTCAAACTGCTGTGGCATTGGTTGTGAATCTGGTTTCCGCAGGCTGCACACTGAGTTGTTTATCACCTTGTTTTCACCAGTTTTTAGTCACCAGTTTAACTCATGAGCTCTGAGGGTTATATGTACATGCAGTTTGCGTCAGTGTACAGCACCGACATGCCATTGTGCTGTCTGCATTGTGATGGACGAAGAATGTGGCACGTTTTTTTTTTGTTTTTTTTTATGAAACATGACACAGTAGATTGCGCTCATGATCCAATGACCTTCTGACGTGAATACGACCATTTGGTGCCACATGCATGGAGAGGGACCACAGAGAAGCAGTGGTACAGGCCAGGACAGAGCTCTCATGCTGCCAACCAGAGTCCGAGTGCAGGAGTCATCTTTTATTTACTGGGCAAGTTCGCTGATGTTTGAATAGAAGAGGAGAGAAGCTGAACCTCAGAGGACGGTAGCTTGAAGATGAGACAGACGGTAACAATGAAATGTGATTTTCACGAGTGGATACTTGATGTAGATAACTACACAGATGAAGGAAGAATGATAGGAAGAGGAGATAGACAACCAGATTGTGGTTGTTAAGAGTAATTTCTGTGAACGTAGTAAACACTCGTGTCCCTGAACGCCTCATGCAGGGCTCTGTGTGGTTTCTCGCAGCAGGCCGACAAAAGGAATTTGTATTGTTTTTGTAGAATATCAATTTGAGAATTCCTGTAAACCAACTCACTACGGGTGGTCCAGCTTGTGGTTCCAGCTTGGAAGAGCGGTCTAATAACGCCTCCTCATCTGCCTTCCAGTTATTGTGGCGTTTGTCTTGGCAGCTATTAAGGGTTTAGATCGAGTGTGGGGCTGTGATGGTTTCAGGGACCTGTGTGTGTTCCAGGTGTTCCTCATGTTGTCAGATGTAAACCTGATTACACTCATATAGTTATGGCCAGTTCACAATGTACTTTAGATGAGATAAGTTATTTGTTCAGGTCAAAAACTACTTTTATGGCGTGTTTCTACCTTGACGTCCTTCAGAAGGCTTTACAAGGATTCACACTCACAGCATGTGGTCCAATTTGGGGTTCAGTGCTCAAGGACACTTCCACATGGACTCTAGAGGACCTGGGATATGGACAGCACCAGAGCAGTTTGGGCACCTTCTCCTCAACAGTGAATGTACGGGAGGGAAGTGCTGCTCATTCTTGTGTTGACTGGGCAACGGCTTCGCATTCACTGACTTGTGACCCTCAAGCCTGCACGGTGATGTCCAAAGTGAAGCTTTCGGGGGTTCAGTATCTAGCTCAAGGACACAGGGAGGTGGGATTCGAACTGTCACAATCGGCTTTAACTCTGAACCATAGCTGACTTGTGTAAAGTGAATTAAATCCTCAGTGTGACAGAACTTTCTCTGGCCTTTTGTGGGTGCCTTAAATCTACATATGCCAACTGCTGTGCGGTTGGCGATAGGCAGAGGGATTTGGTTTTATCAAGGCTTACAACTTCTGTTGGGTCAAATCAATGAGTAAGCTGCCAGTCATAACGGGGAAAAACACATTTTCTGGGAGAGAAGTCTTCCACTTGACTGCTGTCTCTGTCCCAACGTCTTTCATTCTCCAAGTCTTCTACGGGTTCGTGAGGGTCAGTCTGGTGTAAATGAGGGCATTGTTCCAGAAGGGCAAGGCGGCATTACGCAGAGGATTATCTGTTGGTGTTGAACTGTGGGATTCACTTCCTTCTGGTGCATAAGTTAGTCACTGAGCTGCATCACGATGACAGTTATTTTTGTTTTGGGAGAAGGAGACAGTGTTCTCAGAGGGAGGCTGTGGGGAAGGAAGTTGTAAAAAGTACGAGACAAAATCGAGGGAGGAAATACTGAGAGCATGGATGTGTGATCAGAGGAGGCAGGAAAGTAAAAACAGATAGTGATGACAAATTAAATAATCCTGTTTAATTTCTGCTTCCTAGTCTAACATCTTTATTCTTTGTCTTTATTCGCTGTCTGAATCTGCGTTAACTCCTGTTTTGGGTTGAGCATGTTCTATTGGCACATACCAGTTACCAAGGAACTACAAAGACGAGTTACAGCAGAAGCACGTAAAATACATCCACTTGTAGAAACTGGATTTGGTTTTCAGGAGAGGGAGGAAAATACTAAATCTGCCTTTTTCCACATCTCAAAAAAGATTGATCAGCCAACTGATATTCTAAATCAGTAATGTTATGTTATGGCCTTAACACCACGAAGAACACCAAGAAGAAATGGAAGACAATTTGTACAACAGACAGTGACGTAAGGTGATGCTCTATTTCCACACTGCTCAAACTTTCGTGTTATTATACTGTGTCATCGGCGTACAAACTCACGTCTACGTTATTACGACAGTAATCCAGAGCACGTATGTTGGAAGATTTACCTAAAACCTAAAGGGGCCTAAAACCTACTTACTCAAAGCAGTTACCAGAACATTGAATTGTAAAAAAGGTTTTCTGATTTGAAGTTCACAGGTCACATAGTGGCCTGATTGAAATAAATAAGTGACTGATTGAAATAAAAACATGTGCACTCAGTGTTTGCTGACTGACTGGCTGCATTGCTGCTTGATTCTTCCTCCCGACTCTTCAGCCTGTCAGCGATTTGACCGAGGCTGCTTCAGGTACCGCACTCTGCTGACACTGACGGTTGCACCGTGCACATCCCATGCACTCAGGCTGAAAACTCAACCTGGCATTTTCCTGGAGCTGGATGGGAGACAGGGGAGACGGAGCACTCTCGTGCTGACAGGCAGGTCCAGAGCTGCACTCATGACGCGGCCATCCCAGGAAAGCAGTGGCCGTAAAAATCGGAGCGAACGAAATGCGAAGCTAACGATTACAAACGTGAAACAATTACTGACCAAATGAATCCACAATCCTTCCTCCACATCACCGGTGCCTTCAGGATCATGAGCATCGGAAGATATGTTGATTTATTTGCAAAATGAAAACCCATACTTTAGTTCAATAACTTTGATAGGGTCTTGTATGATGGAACCAGAAAAGCTGCAAAAAGCTGTTTGATGGCACCTTTGATGTCTGTGTTCTGGTATTTCAGAAGTCTTTCCTGGTGCTCAGGTTTATCTACTAACAATTGAAATATAAATAATAATACATTTGCTGTTTATATTTTATTTAGCTGTGTGTTTCATTGTGTCTTATTACTATCATGCTCAGAGCTACCAAACCAAGGTTCATATTAATAGTACGATGACCAAAAAAAGAGATTTACTTTAATGCTACATTTCTAATCTTTAATCACGCAAGCTCGTCTCTGTCCACCTGCTTAAAACGGATTTTTCTACTGCATGTGTTCTCGTTGCGTCTTAAAAGTCCCTTTTAGTTTCTGCTCCCATGAATGTGTGACTGCGGTAGTTAAGAATCAGTGATTATTACATAAAATCAAAGCTGGATGAAATAGTTAAATAACAAAAGGGTGATGCCGCATGATAGAAAAGCCAATCAGTCTTTTTATTCACACATCTTTATTTATTATGTTAAACCTTAAGAATTGCTGGCACAGCTGAAAGAGATTTGAGGCTGTAATTACAATGTGTGAATGCCAAAGTCATGCTAACATTTCTGCAGTGACTAACACGCTGATTTTTAGCAGGTCAGAATCATCATGTTCATTATCTGAGTTCAGTGCTCATCAGCACGCACAAGACTGCTAATGACAAAGTTCTTGTTTTTAAAGGTCTTCAGATGTTTTGAAACTTGTCCTCTGGGTGCCAAGTTTAAATAAGATAAACACATTCCTACTTCAACTTTAACCGAAACTGAGGAGAAGGAAATGAAGTTTAGAAATAAAGAATCTAAGGAATCCAACGGTATAACATGAAATGAAAGATACACAAACGTATGATGTGCACGTCACATGGAATCAGGTGTATGTGTGTGTGGACGGTGGTCACTGTTGTGGCGAGGTAGGCGTGGCCCAGCCTGCGTGTATGTATACAGTATATGTGTCACCATGGTCATTGTGAATACTCTTTTCCAGGCAGCTGTGCATTAAAACTGTTTAATGCACACGTACTCCCGCTCATGTTTCACATTTCTAATGTCCAACCTGTTTCGTCGGCTACATTAACCAGCACATGAGCAGCGCAGCTGTCTGCAGTAACAACAGCTGCAGCGTTAAAAATGACTGGACTTTTCACTGAAAAACAAGCAAAATTTCTTTTCAACTTGTTTGGAGAGTTTTTGAACTGAACGTAAAACAGTTTCAAGACGCGACCTGGGGGTTGCATTAACATAAATGAATGATTTTATGTGTTTCTTTGGCAAACGATGATGGTATAAAGCAGGCTAATCAACTTTTCGTAACTGACTTTGCGGAGGTAAAGCAGCATGCCGTCAAACGCACACCTACCTGTGGTTTAACTCTTAGAGCGTGCGCTCCTTGTTCACTGCCTCTGGTGTTAAACACATCTTGCCACGGGGGAAATCTCCATCACAACTGTTCATTCCAGCTAGAAGTAATGTGGGCTGTCGTTGAAGGATGGAAGGGTTCTGATGTGTAACGCAGCATGGACCCAAGGAAGTCAATTCGTAATTTAACTTACACACAACCAGGTTTCATCGTGCTGTCGTAATATTGCGCACATGTAGGATTTAGAGTGAGAGACCTGTTCAGTCCGGCTGTTACTGTATCATCACGTCTGCCAGAGCCACAACCTCAAAAACCCTGTTTTTCCCAAAATAGTCACAAAAGAACCCGACTACATGACGACTTTGTGGTGTGTATGTCCCAGTATGACTCTTGAAAAGGCCACCTAAACAGATTTCTGTCCTGTCCTTATTTAACACTGCTATAATCCTGTCCAAGGGATACGCAGAAGGGGGTGGACAGACAAGGGCAGTGTTCATCCTTTCGACATTTTAGGAGCCGATGTGGACCGACATGTCTTAATCAAAACTGCATAGACTCAGCACTCAAAAATACTGTGTTCAACAAGACAAATAGTCCATTGAATCAGTGATTTACTTTTACTTTGAAGTCGTCCACGTCACGAGCTACAAAGAAATACTAGCACAAAATGTTCACTAGCCGTCACGTAGGCTGCCAGTTCCTGGATCATCAAGCCAATCGGTCAGAAATCCAGCCTGCACGTGTACTCACTTCTTTCCCTCTGCACCCGTTCTTGTTTGTAACGTTCCTAATGACCCTCACCCCAACCCCCACAAGCTGTACAGCACCCAGCACACTCCCATTCTCCCTTGTCTCCATCTCCCCCGTGTAAAAAGGTCAAGCCTGTCATAACAGTTTAGCCACAATACATTGTTTTCTTGGAGGCACAAACAGGGTCAACTGACCCCGGTTGTGTACTTACTGTCAGGAAAGACGAGCACAAATATCTCACAGTGGCAGAAATGACAATATTCAGATTTCTTCTTTGGATTTCATGCCTCATAACACACGTAGCAATGTGACAGTAAAATTACACCGAAAGCGTCATCTGGAGAACAACTGGAGGGCGTCTGACCGACGGTAGGTGGACACCGTCAATATACATGTAAGTGGCATTGTTTCAGTTCTTGTTTCACAAGAACTCCACATTGACCATGAACACAAATACTTTGTTTTGGGATATTTTTACGGGAGATCCCAGTGTCTTAACCTTAGATATTTTGTAATTTAGTAGAAGAAATGTGTCTAGATTCTCATTTCAGGACGTTTCTACATCAGTCTCTGCGTCTTTCTTTGCAGGGCCGATCTGATTGGAGGGCAAAGTTCTGTGCCAACAGAATAGCAGTGAAATTGGATGTTGCATTTTCTATTGATTTGACCAAGAAGGACAGACAGAGAGAAATAAAATGTCATCTCATATCAGCTACTGTTCTGGTTAAACCCTTTCTTGATAATTTAGGACCTGAGACAATTACATACAGTATATAACTATAACAGTATATAACTACAAATATGTAGTCAGAAAAGGAATTTAAATATTCACCTGGAGTGGAAAAAGGTAATGATGGGACAGATAGATTAGTGTTTTACTTCCACTTGGTATTGGGGTTAATTCAGTGTCACTGGATATGATTTCATCAGAGGCTGATGTTTTTTTTTTACTCGACAGTTAATGTGTCCATGTTGACCGTTGACAAATGAACAAAATACAAAATATGGTTACAACTAATGCAACAATTATCACAAGGTTCTTTCCGGCAGTGGGGAAAGGTTTTACGGTGGTAAAATCCATATCTTTTGTTTTGAAGGAAACGCGTCAGAAATGCTTCCAGCTTGGAATTGTTAAGACGGATTCGAAATCACTCGTGTGCGTCTGCTGCTGTGTCATAAATGAGTAATGTTATTATAGCAGGGAAAAATAATAAACACACCGCAAACAAGACTGACGCGTGATTCTCTGTCCAATGTGCAATTGATTCTGTGCACTGGGCTGTGTCAGGGCGCTAACCCAAGCACAAGTCAACCACATCCTAGTTAAATTGCATAAGAGGCTGAGCTGCCTTTCGGGCAAATTAAGCTCCTCTGTCGCCCTGCTGTTGACTGCCCCAATCCTTTGCGGTGTCCTCATAGTCTCTCGTCTTTCTCTGTCTTCCTCTCGGCACTTCCTTTCCCTAATGCTGTCCGTCCTCTCCCGCCTCGTACAGTATGTGCCCATACTAAGCCAAGCTGGGCTGGCTCGGCCCGCCTGTGCGCCGTGATAGTAACGGCTTTAATAAAAACACCGTTTGGGGAACGAGAATTGAATTTCATACTTGGACGCCTCAACACTACATGTGTTTCTTTTTAATAAAGAAAAGAGACAGAGCAGAGAGAGAGAGAGAGAGAGAGAGCGAGGCGCAGCTGAATCACTCGGCCAGTAGGAGATAGGACGAGGCTTTTCTCATTTCTTCTCACACTCTTGCTTCCTTAAGCTCAGCTGTGTGCTTGTTGTTCCATGGGGAAGAGCGGATACCTGGTTTGTCAGTCAGAGCACTTCCACACCTTTTCAAGATAAGACTGAGTGTCCAATCGTTTTAAAAACTGCCTCTGAGATTTGTTTCTTATTCCTCGCCAGCGTGAGTCGTTTTCATCTTTACTCGTCTTTTACTCGTCTCTGCTCGCTTTGTTGAAGTCGCCTGTTTTATTCGGTTCAGCACCAGACATGGTAATTGTGAAGTCAAAATTCAAAATAATCTGTAAAAAAAACATGTATTAATTTGTTTATTGTTTAAATATCTCATCTTCCTTTGGGGCAGGTATCACAAAGAGACTATTGTGACTAAACCGAGACAATCGTTCCAATAAACAAAAAACCAAAACAAAAACAATTGATTTGTCTCCTTGTCATTTCCATTCTAAGATCTGTGAAAAATCAATTTCCCCGACCGTGTCTGTTGGATAAGTACATGTCAAAAAATGTTCATAGATCCGGCTGCTGACTGTGTTTGATTGCAAACCGGGAGCGCAGGGAAGACAAAATCTTGTTTTTGTGCAGATGCAGTGACACAACAAAATGAGGGGGCATGAAAAATTATTGATTGCATGGAAATACAAGAGAAAACATTTGCAAGTCAATAGACAAGATGCCAGTAGCTCTCAATGATCTCTGTTTGCATGACAGGATAATTGTCACGTTCGAAGTCTGCAAGTTTTGGACAAAAAGTCAAAAAACAAGTAAACAGGAAATTGGCCCCATCCACCTGCAACTAAACCACTGTCGACTGCTATAACACATCTGACCTGAGTTCCCTGCACGGTGTTTCAAAATCAATAGTATTTCAAACACGCTGGTCATCGATTTAGTGGGCTGCTCTCACAAATCAAATGAAGCACACAAGAAAGCTTGAATAAATGACAGCATGATGCTATATGGTGCCAATTAATACATTTGGCGGCTCTGCGTTCTGTCTGAAGACACCTCGTAAATACAGTGTACACACAAACGACTGCTGAATGGTCCCATTGTGTGACAGAGATGAAGCATACATACAATATTTCAATAAAATCCACGTCTGTACGTTAGGTCTAATGGACATATTTTACATCTCTCGAGTGCTGCATGTCCTCAATCGACCATATATATGACCATAGTTCCTCCTCTGAAACACGACCCATGTGTCATGTGTTTTAAATTTCATGTCTTTCTGTCAGCTATTGTCTTTTGCTGCTGTAACATGATCCATGACTTTCCCTCACAACGAACATTGATCACGATCCATACTTGGCTGTTCAATAACGAACATTTAACACATTTTTGCATTATGTCAATCAGGAAATCCAATGACCCCAATCCAGCACAGCAGGGTCACAACAACGTGTCTGTGAGCCAACGGAATGTGATATAATCTTAAAATGACCAATAGCCTTGAAATGGCTATGTTTTGGGTTTTGCTTAGTTTTTTTTTTTTTTTTTATGCAGCTGGTTTATTACAGGTCTGTTCATGTTCTCGTAACGTTACAATTTTCACACCATCACCCACAAGGAGCAGACAGCATCTGCCTTTAATCCATCCATTTAGCTCTTTCCCAGAGGCATCCAAAGAGCAGGTGAGTTGTGTAATTACTCCAGTAAGTTCTCTGTAAATCCAGGTTCTGCTACCGGATAAAAACGGTGACGAGAAGATGTGTGATTGACGTGTAGTTTCTGGCTGATCCAGTTGACCTGCGAGGGAAACTCATTCTGTGAAATTGATATTAATGATGATTCAACCTGTCTCACTCGGGTACGAAACGCTCTTTCACTGCACCTCAGCCATGCAGCTCCCACGCAGTCACATTGTCAACTCACCATCAAGTGGAGCTTATGGTTGTGCAGCACGTTAATCAGGCCCAATCAGGTGACTGACGCCAAGACCGTCGTTCACATAGAAACAATGGTCCATCTGATTGTCACTGAAGCTGTTGAGAAGCTGAGGTCATTCATGGTTGATTTGTTTGTGTGAATTTCACTGTTGTTAATCATCAAGTTGGTAGATGAAATTAATTAACCTTAACGAGTTGACTGATCCCCCCCCATCACTTTTTTTTTTCTTTTTTTTAATTGTACCAGGCATCTCAAAGCAAACCAGGCATTTACAATTTACAAAACAATTTAGTTTATAAAGTTGACATTTTTGAAGGCCTTTTTCTGCGTTGTATGAATGTTTGTATGTATGGCATCATACGCTTCTCTGGCCTGA